>CAIGRL010201094.1:0-15740 GCA_903798325.1 Fraxinus xanthoxyloides | reverse complement strand
CTCTCACTTGCTCCTTGGTATGATCATTTTGAGAATTAATCATGTCGCGAATCTTTGAGAATTCTACTTTATAATCCAAACTAGTTGGTTTAATAATATTAACATGCTTCTCAATAGGTATTTTATCCCCAATGACTTCTCAACTCCATCACACCTTCTAGGATCCTCTCAAAACCCTCTTTCACGCCTATCACTCCTATACTCAAAATAGTGACTAGGTGCATATCGTTTCCTCATAATAGCTCTCAACTCATCNATTCTCACTTTCTATTTCTTTTCTGTCCTGTGGCTCCTCTCTTTTTCATCACACTTACCCACCTCACTATTTTCTCTCTTTTATCTCACTTGCTCCTTGGTATGATCATTTTGAGAATTAATCATGTCGCGAATCTTTGAGAATTCTACTTTATAATCCAAACTAGTTGGTTTAATAATATTAACATGCTTCTCAATAGGTATTTTATCCCCAATGACTTCTCAACTCCATCACACCTTCTAGGATCCTCTCAAAACCCTCTTTCACGCCTATCACTCCTATACTCAAAATAGTGACTAGGTGCATATTGTTTCCTCATAATAGCTCTCAACTCATCCCAAGTTCCAATATGTCTCTCATAATTCCTCCACCTACAAGTTGTCAACTGATCCCACCAAATTATAGCATAATCTATAAATTGAGTTACAGCTAACTTTACCTTTCTCTTCTCAGAATAACCATGAGAGTCAAATATAAACTCGACTTTTTTTTCCCACGCCCTGTATGCCTCTTGATCACTCCTTCCTTTAAATGAAACAAATATTGTTTTGCTATTACTTGTATTTTGATCAACACTTTCTCCTCCAAGATTTCAACCTTGTTTTCTTGCATTGAATGCTTCTCCACGTTGCCCCCCATGAAGATTAGCAACATTTGTGTCCAGCTTGTCCAGTTTTTCGTTCATATCCCCAAGCATCCTTTCGAACCACTGTAACACCTCATTCAACATCCTAAATTATACAATATTTCCGCCTCACCAAAGTTCACTCGTGTATCACTCAAGTTTGACTTTTACCCTCTATTGATCTCACTTCTCAGCCTTTTTCCATTCAATGCTTCCAATAAAAAATCTAAAACTAGCCAAACTATCGCGGAAATTGTTAGTTCTCACTGAAGCTCTCTCAATACGCTTTTATTTTCTTGCAAGCTCACTTCTAACTTTTCTTCCATCTCTCTCTCTTGTGGCTCTTCTTTATCTTTTATTTGCTCTCCATTCTAATTTTCACTTTCCATTTCTTTTATCTTCTGTAACTCCTCTCTTTTTCATCACACTTAGCCACCTCACTATTTTCTTTCTTTTCTCTCACTTGCTCCTTGGTATGATCATTTTGAGAATTAATCATGTCGCAAATCTTTAAAAATTCTTGTTTATAATCAAACTAGTTGGTTTACTAGGAAAAAAATACATAACATGCTTCTCAATAGGTATTTTTCCCCATTGACTTCTCAAATCCATCACACCTAGGATCTTCTTGAAACTCTCTTTCACGCATATCACTCCTATACCCAAAATAGTGACTTGGTGCATATCGTTTCCTCATAATAGCTCTCGACTCTTCGTAAGATCCAATAGGTCTCTCATAATTTCTCCACCTAGAAGTTGTCAACTGATCCCACCAAATTATAGCATAATCTGCAAATTAAGTTACAACTAACTTTACCTTTCTCTTCTCAGAGTAACCATGAGAGTCAAATATAAACTCCACTTTTTCTTCCCACGCCAAGTATGCATTTGGATCAATTCTTCCTTCAAATGAAGGAAATATTATTTTGCTATTGCCCATATTTTGATCAATACTTTCTCCACCAAGATTTTTACCATGTCTTCTTGCATTGAATGCTTCCGCACGTTGCCCCTGATGAAGATTAGAAACATTAGTGTCCAGTTTGTTGTTCACGTCCCCAAGCATCATTTCGAACCGCTATAACACCTCATTCGACATCCTAAATTCTACAATATTTCTGCCTCACCAAATTTAACTCGTGCATCACTCAAGTTTAGCTTTTACCCTCTACTGATCTAATCACTCATCCCTTTTCCACTCAATGCTTCCAATCAAAAATTTCAAGAACAATTCGAACTCAGTCCCGAATAAGCCTTGTGAAAATCAACCCGATGAGAGTGAGATTTGTGAATAGATAGGCTCAAGGAATTTTGGATTAAACTTCGAATGGGAATTATGAAATTTCAAGAAAGTGGTTCTTGAATTTGGAATAGATTGAACATAATTAGATTTGATAATAAGATGTTGAAAATTTTCAATTAAATCAAGATTTTTTTTGAACAATAACGACGTGAACAGTACCCCCGTGAAAAGTAACTTTTTAAAAAAAAATTTGGATCAAAGACAAAAAAATGAAGACATGAAGAACTGGACAGAAAAAAGGAAAACAAAAGAAAAGACTCGAAGAAAAGAAAATGGTATAACCTTGATTTTGGAGCCTAAGCTACGCTACCAAATGATGAGTAACACGTAGAAACGAATACTATGCAACCCTACAACGATATTGACACGAAACCCAAAAACAACAAGGAACCAAGGTTTTGAGTTTCATCCAAAAACAATGAACCAAACAACCAATAAAATGGATTTATCAACCTCTTGATCACATGATAATTGAATCTTACCCGGATTTTGAACGCCATAAGATTGTTAGATCTTTATAAGTTCGGTAAATTGTTCTATCAAGAAACAAAGAAAGAAAGCGAATCGCCTTTCATTAATTCATAATCAAGACTTAATGTTTACAATGAGGAAAAATAAGATACTTATATGGAAGATACTTATATGGAAAACCTAGGAACTAAGTAAAAAGGGAATATAGAGTCCTAAGAATATGAAAAATTATCAAAAATAAGAATTATAGTCAAAATATACAACTCCACGCAAAAAGGAAAGTTTCACCGCGGAAATTTACTATTCGGTCACATAGTACATTCCAATGCAGTCGCGTAGTTCATCCTTCAGCCTTCAGTTTTGTGTTGAGAAATAGGTATGCAGTCGCATCCATCTTACTTATGCGACTGCATAGTGTTAAAAATGACACCCTTTTTTTCTTGTGCGCAATTTTGTGACGATTTCGGATTGTACTCATGAGCGAAAATAGGACACCTGGGCTAAAAGTTATGCACATCTTCATCCACGCTGCTCATTTGCTACTTGAACCGAGTTGATCTATTTGGTTTCTTCTTTCGAGCTCAATATGAAACTTGTTCCTTGCCATATTTTCTTAAACCCCTTGCGCCACGTTTCTCGAACATGCATTTGTACGGCTTTTATTAACCCTTTGAAGATTCGAACTTGCCGTTAACCACATCCCATCAATCATCCAATTTCATGTAGCTTTCGTCCCATTCCTTGTCATATCAGATCTAGGTATGTTTACCATCCCTTGTACGATAGGTGACATTAGATTTGAGAAAGCCATAATAGATTCGAGAAAACCATGAATACTGTCTTGCAAAAAACCATTGTAGCATTGAATAATTTTCCAAAGTTATAACAATCAGGTAACATTTCTTATTTTGCATTACCAGTTTATAATGAGAGGCCTTTACCCTCTATGTTGCAGGCTCATGGTGAAGTTGAAATTTGAAGTTTACCAACTTGCAAGGTGTTCAAGGTGAATGGCTATATACTTAAACCTTTCTATGAAGGTTTCCAAGTGGAGAATGTGATAACTTTAGACCTTGAAGATCCAGTTGATGCTGGTTGAAGAAGGAAGCAATAAGTCGAGCCAATGACAATAAACAAATGCACTTCTTGGGAGGCAACCCAAGGAGAGTTAGTCCCTTTATTTTTTTATTTTTGCATTTATATTGTGGTTATTTTTGTCATTTTCTTTACATTTCACCTTACATTGAAGACAATGTAAGTTTTAAGTTTAGGAGAGGGGATTTAGATTTAGGTTAAGTTTAGGGGAGGGGATTTAGATTTAGGTTGTGTTTGAGTTGTCTTCATATTGATGTGTGTTTAAATTGTGAAAAAAGATAAAAATAATAAGAATAATAAGAATAAAAATAAAATTTCAAGAAAAAAGTGGTGGTTTTAAATATTTTTGGTTGTGTATGTTATTTCCTATATTCAATTAAGTTTTTGAAGAACTGATAACATGATTGAATAAGTAATCTTCCAACTTAGAGTTAGCTAGTCTAGTTATTTTCTTTGAAAATGGTAATAACTGAAGTTTGTAAACAAAAATCGGTGAGATTTTGAGCCTTTAGACTGATACATCCATATTAGTCTCACTATTTTCTTTCATGAGTGATATTCTTCCATAAATTTGTTTCTTTAGAACTTGCATTGATTATCTTCAAAGCCATATTTATACATGCATGCATGAACATGATTAAGGTCATCTTTGTTATATAAGTTAGCTACCTAAACCAAAATAGCCTACCTTGTAATCAGTTTTTCCTTTTATTGAACCCCTTTGAGCTTGATTGCCTTTTTGTTTTTGTAAACCCATGTTACAAGCTTTAACCTAGAAAACAATGTCTTTACTCAAGCTATAGAGCTAGTGGAGTATTGTTCATCATTATGATATGTATGGGTGCGCAAGAAATAAGTGTGGGAGTATATAGAGTTATGGTAGGACAATGACTGGGGAATTGGAATATGATTTTCATTCTCAATTCACAAGTTCCACTGTTGCTGTAATTAAAAAAAATGTTAGAAGGAAAAAAAAATAGTTCAGCGAAAAAAATGAAGAAAAGAATGTGATGGAGGAAATGACTTTAATGTTACAAACTTGTCAATAATTCGTCCTTAATTACTAAGAAAGGGATTTATTTATGCGGGATAGATGCAAATTGAAGGAACTGCTGAGTGGAGTGATGTGCTTTACACATCTTATATATTTAAGCTTGAGTTGATTCATGTTTGCCTCACTAGTTTCGATGGCTTTTGAGCAACATTTCCAAATATTTCCCACCTTGAGCCTAAGCCTCGTTACAACCTTCAGAAAGTCCTTACGACTTGTGTTATGCATGTGGTCGAATTGGTGAAGAATGAGAAGATATGCAAGCATATGGTAGAACATCTCCATTGGAATGAATTTGAGCGAAACACTTACCATTTTAAACACATAAGAGTTGAGTGCTTATATCCGTGAGGGTCTACATGTTTAGTTTANGTATGAAGGAAATATATGGAGTAGTTGGTTTTACATATCTTATGAATATATTTGAACTAAATTTATTCATCTTTGCTCCATTAGTTTGATGGCTCTTGAGTCACATATCCAAATATTTTCCACATTGACCCTAAGTCACGTTACAACCCTTGAAAAGTCCTTATGATTCTTGTAAAACAAGTTATTGAAGTAGTGGCGAATGAGAAGATATGCAAGCATATGGTAATCCATCTCCATTGGAATGAACTTGAGCAAAAAACATATCCTTCAAACACATGAGAGTCGAGTACTTATTTCCGTGAGGGTCTACGTGTTTGGTTTACTCCATCTTCATATGAAAATACTCGCTAATTAATTATAAGTTGTGTAAGAACGTTGATGATATGTTATGTGTTTTAAAGAGTTTAGTTGCTCTATGTTCATGGCGTTACAACCTTGGTATTTTTTAGGAAAGTAAAAATTGAGTTTTGCCCGAGGATGAGCAAAAATTTAGTGTGGGAGAATTTGATGAGAATGTAAAATGATATGTTTTTATCCCTTTATCCTATGCTTTTGTGATTAATTAATGCTGAAATGTAGTCAGTATTCTTATATTTTGATTTATGTTGCAATTGGATGAATATGGTAGAATTTAGAAGAAACAAGCGAAAAGGACTAAAATGAAAGAAATATAAAGTTTGGAGACTGAAGTGTAAATACTCAAAAGTTATGATGAACTGATGAAGATGAGTGTTAGATGTCAATTGGATGAGGAAAGAATCTAAATGGATGAAATATAGTCAAAGTACTATCACATATCAACTCCCAACCGAAAAAGTTATGCTTCAGATTTTCAATTTTAGTTTAAGACCCATTTTTCACATAGGGAACTTTCGAACTCGATAAATTGTATGCATGATTTTTATCTTTATGAGTTAGCTTTCTAATGCATCTTGAACTTACTCAATCGGATATTAGAGGAGAAATATATGATAAAAATAAGGAAGGTTGTCCAATAGAAGTAGATAAATTTATGTGGTCGCATATCTTTAAAACAATGCAGTCGGGAATGGTGCTGCAAGGAATTCAAAGGCTATATGACCGCATGCATTTGTACTATATGGTTACATAGTACACTTTCGAGGCAAAAATTATGTTTCCCGGATTTGACTCAAACACCTATGGAAATATATTTCAAAACGCTTTTTAAACCCTAAAACTATGTAAAAATGATAGAGACGTCCCCATTCCCTGTTTTCTCTTCTTTTCTCTTAGAATTCTTCATGAGTAGCTAAATTCTTGTACTTGGTCGAAGGAAACTGACGTCTCGGAACCAATCCAGCTATGAGATCTGAATTATTTTCATTGTGTAATTTATGTTTTGAGTATTGAATGTTATTCTGAACTTATTTTTATGATTGTTGCGTTTAATTGGTAGGAGACCTACTAGTTTATTATTTGTTGTAATTTATCGCTAAGTTAAATATCAAATCCGTAATTCTTTAATCTCTTTAATTTATGAAGCAACTAGGGTTTAATGATTTGTTGTGATTGTGTTATTTAGTTTCATCGATTTCTCTATTATTAAGGCAGTTGCTAGATTAAATCCATAGTGCATGTCTTGAATTGTTTTCTAATTAAGGTTAATTGGATCACTTGTTTTCCAATTGACTACAATTAAGGAGAAATAGGAAAATAAATCCAACGATGAATATTCAAAGTGAGAATTAATATATATTTGCATCTATGATCAGTTGTGAAATCTTAATGATGGATATAGACTTAGACCAATGCTTGTTCTTTTGGTTACTTTCATTATTTTAATTTCAGTTAATCATTTGTTGATTTATTTAAATTTGTTTTCATATAATCAAAACCCTCCCAATCATCGTTTACATAGCATAAAATTATATTAATCACTCTTCACGTGATCGACCCTTACATCCACTACTACATTTATTTTTAGAAGTTAAGGTTTTATTTTTGGGTGGCTGCAACAGCACACCAAATATTGAGAATTATAATTAAAAATCACCATTGTGAAACAGAACTACCATGTATAAGTTCAAGTAAAAAACAACTTTTAGAATAACAACAATAGAAATCAAGTTTATTGGAGTCTTTGATACTATCTCAATATCAAATAGGAAGTCAATTTCTCTACTTTGCAATAGTAAGTTGCATGTTTCAGCCATATAAACCTCCACCCCATGTTCATTATATGTATATATCCATTTTGTGTAAAGTCTAATACTCAACAATACATAAAAACACTTATTGATCTCATGTAAAGTGTGTTTCTAACTCTTGAATCACCTATCCAGACAAGATAAAATCCAATATGCATGGTATTGACACGTAAACAACACTAAGAGGAACATAATCAAGTTCAAATAGTATGGTTGAATCACTTGAACCTTTATAATATTGATCCTCTACCAAAACCACTTTCATATACTTCTATCTGATATGTTCTTCTTAGTCCATTTTTTAGTCTCCTCATCTATCTTGTATTTGTTTTAGCTCATTTAAAACTTAAGATTAAGAGTCTTTCGCAAACTAAAACATTGTTACACATGTGCTCGAGACTTAGTAACATCAAGTCATGCATCTTTTAACCCACACAGCAGATAGTGTCAATATAGAAAATTGACGCTTTATTTTATAATTCACAATGACCTTCAAAGTTTCATATATTGAGAAGAGACTTGTTTTTTACTTACTACTCATATAAAAAAAGTGAGCAACAAAAATGTTGGCGCTATGTTAACCATCTTAACTAAGTCACGTTCGAGAAGAAAGACATACATAATAGAAAATAACAATTCAAATGTTTAAGCACTAGAATCAATCTTTTCCCATACTTGACAAAGTTCTCATCTTTATTCTCTAGAGTAGTATGACCCACGGGCCACATCATGTCGTCTATTGCGTGGTTGACGTTCTCTAAAGCATTTTATTCTTCGAGTACATTCAAAATTTTATCATACGAAATGTTATCGCATTTAGCTTATCACCTTTATTAAGGTCATGATCTATCAGATTTTAGAGACATTTTCTTCTCAATCCATGTCCATTTATGCACATATACCATTTTGCATTAGTGTAAATTAACATATACGATAGTTCAATGTTAGACAGAGAGTTGAAAGTTCGCTATGTTCCTAATCATCGTCCGCAATCATATTGTTTTACTAGTATAATCTTAATTTCATAGAGCAAAATATCCATATGTTCTAAGCGAGAATTACAGTAATTCTTCCAATTTGAAAATTCTCACTTGGTTGGTGAATCTATGTTTCCAATCATTATCCCAATCATTTTGTTTGAGTATGATAATCTTAAGTTTGTAACGCAAAATTTTCATAGGTTCTATGCGAGAATTACATTAATTCTTCCAGTTTGAGAACTCCCACTCAGTTGGTGAATCAAATAGTTTTAAGTGAGATTTTCTCTAAATCTTTCACTTACCAAATTATCATTAAACTAACAATCAATAGGTTTAAGTGAGAATCTCACCAATTCTAATGAACTTAGCATTCATAACAATTCATGAATTAATAAATATCATGCAAATGAATGAGGTAATTCCATAATCTGCAATAAAAGTATAAATATACATGTTTATCCGATTTTGACATTTATTATGATATCACACATTAATTTTTCCAAAAAATAATTCCAATTATAATAGGAGAATAAAACTCACGTCATTTAGTTTTATTATATAGATTGCAATACAATCCCAACAAATGGGAAGTGACATCAGAATTCTTATATTCTGCTTATCACAAAAAAATGTCAAAAGATATTCACGTATTCCACTAGGTTATGTTTCAGATTCATTTATTAATTTTAATAAGCATATAGCTTTTCAATAAGTTTCATAGCTCTTGCTTTTCTAACATTCTCTCTCTAAGGATGTTATAAATGTGTATAGATCTAGCCATATTCGATTAAGCACAAAAATTGAAAACAAGTCACGATGGATCACATAACCAAGTCAAAGACCCACAAAATTCATGAACATATACAAAACAAGATATTTTAAGTACTTTTGGACTATTTTTCATTTCCATAAAAATGAGCACTTAAAAAAAAACTCCCGCTAGCCAAATAGCACTTAATAAATATTCTTCATTTTATAAAAAAAAAATCAAAATTTAATCAAGTTAAAAAATATTATTAATGCTTTTTCCAAATTTATTTTAATCATTACATACAAAATAAATATTTTTAACTATCCAAAAATTAATTTTATTATATTGAAAAACAAGAATAATTCAGAGATCAATTTGTAATTTTTAAAATTAAAATCCCGTCCCGCACTTGCCCTCACGTGCAGGACCAATCTACAGTTATTTTTAAATCAATAAAAAGTGGAGGCCCCGTAAGCGCCATTACACTATCATCAAAAAAAACTTTTTGGTTGGTCATCCAACTAATTTCGACGTTTTGAGTTCAAATGTGTGGTCTGATTTTACAAAATCAATTTTTAAGACTTTGTTTGGGACACCAACTAATCCAGACGAGAGTGAAGATGACAAAAACTTACTTTTCATCTTCTTTAGTTTCATACAAAAATTTTCAGATTTTCGACTAAACTTTAGGAAGCCATATCTTCTTCATTTCAAGTACGAGAAAAGATAGATGCTAGTACTTAAGAATTTGAATTGTTATGTTCTATTATAGATAATTTTTTCTTCAAATGTCACATAGTTGAGATGGTTAACATAGTGTTGACATTTTTGTTAGTCACATTTTTTTAGGAGAGTAATAAGTTCAAACTAATCTCTTCTCAATATATGAGAACTTTAAAGGTCATTGTGATTTACAAACTAAAGCGTCAATTTCCTCTACTGACAATATTAGCAATGTTAGTTAAGACATGCGACTTAATGTTGCTAAGTGTCGAGCACAAACTTGTGCAGCATTGTTCTAGTTCACATAAGAATTTGAATCTTAGGTTTTAGATGAGCTAAAACAAATGCAAAATAGACCAGAGACTGACAAATGAAGCTAGAATAACATACCAGATAGAAGTGCATGAAAGTGGTTTTGGTAGAGGACCAATATTGTAAAGGTTCAAAATTTGCAACCATACAATTTGAATCTCTTAACTCAAAAGTAGTTAAGCTAAATGATATTGCATTTGAATATGTTCCTCTTAGTTAATGTTTACGTGTCAACACTATACATATTTGATCTTATTTTGTGTGGATAGTGGATTCAAGAGTTGGAAACCCACTTTATATGATATCAAAAAATTTCTTCGGTCAATTGTCAAGTCTTTGACTTGATACAAAATAAATGTATACATATAATGAAGATAGAGTGGGGGTTTATATGAGTGGAACATGCGAGTGGGGGTTTATATGAGTGGAACATGCAATTTACTATTGTAAAGTAGAGAAACTCACTTCATATTTGATATTAAGATAGTATCAAAAACTCTACTAAACTTGATCTAAAATGTTGTTCTTCTAAGAATGGTTTTTTACTTGAACTTATATGTGGTATTTATGTTTGTACTCACATGGGTGATTGGTTTAAGTCGAGAAAACCATTCAAATGTGTAAGATCTAAACTTTCATATGGTAAATCCATCCGAATTTCTTTGCGAGGTAGAGATGGAACTTCATATTTTCATTATATTTATAAATGGATTCACACATTTCAATTGTGTATCTGATTTTCATAAGTTAAAGGTATTGTATTGATCTAGATTTTATTGAAATAGAGTAGAAAATCAAATTATGGAAGTGAATACTTTAAGAACTATTTGAGAGTGTGAATATCTTTCATGAGAGATATAGATAATGATATAGACATTCTCATTAAGTTGATTATTCATTGATCATCAATAATTATATCATTTATTGGAAAGAAAGAATGGAATCTTACTGAATGTGATAAGACATGAGATAATGCAGTCCAATTTACATATTTTATTTTGAGAAGAGCATTGGTTAACTGTAATGTGCCACTTAATGAAGTTCTCTCAATATTAGTACATTTAGAATATATTATGCACTGGATAGACATAAGATTTCTTTTAAGTTTCTGATTCAAGTAGGAGTAACCTGTTTCCAAGCGGAAGCTATCTAAGAACAATTTAGTTTTAATGATTCTTGGTTTTGAGTGAGAGTTAAGAGCTATCTAATTTCAATAATTCTTAATTTTGAGAGCCAATAGAGAAATTTGAGGAAAAATGAAGGAAGTATATATGGAGTGCAAAATTTCAACTAAGGAAGTGTTTAACAGACATTATTAATAAAAGATTGCATTTTATGATGTGATGTAATGAAAAATATGTGGTTAAAAAATAAGAAAAAGATTTAGATTTGCGTGTAATATTATTTTGTTGAAAAATGTATCGTTGAAAATGAATTTTGAAATAATGAATTTTTAAAAGAATGTAGATCAAACAAGGGCTTAATTTGAGATATGGTGGAAATTCTAATTACATATTATGTTTTTGAGAAAATTCAGATTCTTAAAAAATAAGTGGAAGACTAATAATTTTATGATAAATAAAGCTCATTTTTTTGAAAAAAAGGTTATACTCAAGATGAGTGTAATGATAGATACATTTTTATATGAAACCAATTCACTGCTATATGCCAATTAAGTTTAGATTACACCAAACAGACCTAAAGACTGTATTTTCATTCTCAATTGAGAATTGCTTGAAGAGATTTACGTAAATCAATTTGTAGGTTTCATGTTGAATGCTTTTATAATATTGTGGCCTAATGATATCTCGACAATGGTACTTGAGTTTTAACACGGTTTAAATCTCGTACAAAATTTCATCATGTGGATGAAGATTACTATATTTATGTAATGTTTGGTGATAGATTTTAATTCTAATTTTGATATTGATTACATTATATTGATTAAGCATGAGAAGAACTATATTGAGATCATTTCGAAATGGTTGTCCTTAATTTTTGAGACGAATTGCATGGGTTTAGCAAATTGATTTTTTTCGTTAAAAAGCTTAACATAGTCTTTTTTTTCTCTATCACAAGAGTTGTATACTATAAAGGTTTTATAATATTTATAACAGTAGAATTGCTACCAAGTTGATGCTTCTATATCGCAATGTGTTTATACGAGTCTTCATATATGTTCAAAGACTTCATAAGTGGACTATCTAAAGAACCATATCTAGTACAACTAGGTGTTAAAACTATGCTATGATGTATATTTATCCTAACATTATCGATGTATTTATCCTAACATTATCGATGTTATCCTTTGAAAGAATATTGTGATACCTAAAGGGTATTGCTGTCAGTTATTCTTTTTTTGTTATTGAAGGAATAACTTGTTATTGGAATATATATGAAAATGTCAACTAAGGATAAGAGTTAATTGAGCACAAATAGTTATCAGATTTGTGCAATCTTACTCTATAGCATAGCAAGAAGCATACCTTGTAGTATATATCTTAACACTAGAGAAATTGTTTGGTATATATGTATTCGACATCTAATGATACTAGTTGAGAACATGAGATCCATAATAATTATGAAATTATCTCATGTGTTGAGGACCTTGAGTGATGGAACCAAATATTCGATGGTATTTCTTCGAGAGATGTTAACAAAGAAAGTATCTTTGTGATATATTTATGTAAATGATGATATGTAATCATCATATTTTGAAGATGTCATACACTTGTTTGTAATGTAAAATCTCTATAATTGCTTGCAATATGAAACTTAGTGTACCAAAGAACTCTTGATTGAGTTTTGTGTGCCCATAGATGAACAACTTTGAGTTCATGTGTAATCTATTGTTGGGATTACGAGATAATGATTTGCAAGCATGTATAGAGTATGTCAAACAAGTTGAGATTGGTTCACTCACACAAAAATCTCAGACACTTTGAGGAGTGCTGAGATAAGACAAATTGATTATGTTGTGTACATGATCCGGTCATTTTGATAATATATCAAGATGATACTATAACAAGTAGTCCTTTAGACTCGTTTTATAGCCAGATTGAGGTCTCGATTGGAGATGGATAGAGGAATAAATATAAGGAAAACTCAAGTTAGGTATAAGAGAAGACCTCAATTAGGAACTGTACAGTGCTACTTTTGTATAAAGAATATGATATATGCCCTAAGAAATGAAGAAAACACAATAGCACGTGTGCTTTTACGACTAATATTGGGTAAATGAGTGTGGATTTCTGCTTCCTCATTGTGTGAGATCTTGAGATTTATATAACCTCATAAATACCCTTATGACTTTTGACTCTTTTTTGAGATTTTATTGAAGTGTTGCTAATGACTATGATTGATTTGGTTTTATGGAACATATCTAGAAAAGCAACTAATTTAAAGTTGAAGGACTCGAATAGGAAAGGAAAACTATTTTGACCAGCATTTATACTTTTGCTCACTGATCGGACAATTATGTTTAACCATTTAGGGTATAGAATGCAATTGCGAATACAATGATACGATGTGAGTTCAAGTATGTTCCATAAATACTTGAGCAATCAGATATACTTGAATTAATATTGAAAAAATGAGTTTGTGGTATAGCGAGATGTGATGTTTCTCTACTAGAACTACTAAATATCTAACATGTTTATATTACCGTGAGCTCTAATATACTCACTGGTCCTACAATCTATTTGTCGTATGAGTTTTTGAGAGATAGACCTTAAGAATGATATAACGTGTGATATTTGTTATTACTCATGGAGTGAATGATTTGAGCTTGAAATTCAAACCTTCAATTCCCTGTAACTTTCATTCACTCCCCACATAACCACTAATTCATTGAGTAGTAAAAATGGAGAAACAAATATTGCAATATGGTGAAATTCGTATGGAAAATATCACCAAAATTGTACAACACCCAGAACCACTATTTTGGCATGAAAATTCATAAAAGTCGGCACTTAGGTTTTGGCTAAAATTGGCACTTAGTTTTGGAAAGTAAGTTGATTCAACCATGCAAAAAATCTTGGAGTTGATCATTTCAAGTAAGAATCTTAACCCCAAATTTATGTTCATGCACGCTCTGAATTCTTACATTGAATCACCTTGATTTCCAAGCTAAGAAATCTGCATTTTCTTATGTCCAATAGTCACAATCCCGATCACAATGGAAGGGTTTATTATCCACAATCTAAGTATCTTATTTCATGAGTTTTCATGCTAAAATAATGATTTTAGGGCATTTCTAATTTTGGTGTATTTTCATACACGAATTTCACCATTCTCTTGCCATCTTTTCTTTCTCCTTTTCTATGCAATAAACATTGGAGGTTGTATGAGAGTTTAGGACAGTTATAAGAATTCAAACCACTCCCTCAAACCTTTTTAATGTCTCGTGGGACAAGTCACCCCACATGAGCGTCCAATAACCCATATTTTCTAAGCATCTCAATATTAACTTTTGACTTTCAAAATCCAAGCAAAAGAGACCAAAAGTCTCCAACATGAGACCACCTGAATACCATAGGAGAAGTCTGTTAGGCAATCTCTATTCATGTAGGCTTGTAGCAAATGTACGATGTGCCACTTGTGCCTAAATATGAATAAGAGTTAGATTAAGCGAATTGATATTTTGAAATACCAATGAGCTGACAGTCAAACAACGTGGCATAGAGTTAGTTTTGATACCAATATTTAAGTAAAATAACAATAACCAAAGATTGAAAACTCACTAAATCCGAAAACTTACGTGCATCCATAAGTATAGACTGTATAGTCATGAAACACATTACAACTTAGATACGAATTAAAATATATAAAAGAAGAGTTTTGTAACCTCTTCAAATTAAAATCTTGTTTAATTAAAAACTACCTTTTTAGAATTTAATCCATAAATAATTTTTTTTTACCATCAAAGAAGTTAAATGAGAACAATTTTTTGGAAAATTTACACTTCCCATTTTAAATTTTACAAGGATTTTTGTTGCCATAGACAAAATATTTCTATTAAGGATGTACTATAATTTGAGATTGTTAATTTCTTTTTCAGAAATATTTAAGCAACTACAATTGGAGATAAAATTTTGTATTCATAACGTCGAAAACATTTTCTGAGAAAGTAAAATATGAGTTAAACTTTCATTGCATGTTTTTGCCATGATTTTTTTCAGATTTGATGTCTTAGTCGCAGTTAATGCCTTGCCGGTAAAGAGAGCAGATAACGTTCTCACGGACATATTTGAAACACGACTACTAATTTTAGACTACACGTTTTCAAGCAAGTCAAAAAATAATAAAATATAAAAATGAAGATATAATTTCGACAACTTATTAACATAATTATACATGGATCATTTAGTTTTCTTTCATCCGCTATATAAGTTATGTTTGGTGCACTACAATTTTTTTATTTATTTAAATGACATAATTATTTTATCTATTATTGCTCGTATATTTGTTCATTCCAATCGTCATCATCAATACACTACAAAAGATATATAACTCATATTTACAAACACAAATACAAAGATTCATACAAATACAAAAAATCATACTATGTTTTATTAGAATTATGCTACATGTACATTATCTTTTACATTTTTTTTTACATTGTGTCACGTAAC
>CAIGRL010201070.1:0-12026 GCA_903798325.1 Fraxinus xanthoxyloides | reverse complement strand
AACACGCAGATGTCCAACATGAGACCTCACAGGCATTCCATCAAACACTTGACAACTATTCTCCATCATCCCAATCTTCCCATACATTCCCAACAGTTCATTACAAACATGCAGGACATTTCCAAAACACATTTGCAAAACATGGCAATGAACAGTTTTACAGAACATAACATCACCCTTCATCGCATAGGCCCTTATAATTAACTGTAATGGTTGAGCTTAAACCTCAACCCAAAACCAATAATTCCAGCAACAATAACACAGAAATGGAAAAGGAAATTCAGCACGAAGTAGAAGAACCAGCAGGACTGCAGGAGCAGGAGTAGAAGTGGAGTGAAAGTGAGATTTGGGGGCATAGATTTTAACTTAAAAAAAAGTGACTTGACTTATAAAAAGTGACACATTTTCTAGAGAATTAATTTGTTAATTACATGAACAGCGACATAAACTAGCAGGGTTTCTGGTGCAAAGGAGAAAAAGCTACATGGCGCTAGTCATAGCCGTTAATATATTAACACGCAGATGTCCAACATGAGACCTCACAGACATTCCATCAAACACTTGACAACTATTCTCCATCATCCCAATCTTCCCATACATTCCCAACAGTTCATTACAAACATGCAGGACATTTCCAAAACATATTTGCAAAACATGGCAATGAACAGTTTTACAGAACATAACATCACCCTTCATCGCATAGGCTCTTATAATTAACTGTAATGGTTGAGCTTAAACCTGAACCCAAAACCAACAATTTCAGCAACAATAACACAGAAATGGAAAATGAAATTCAGCACGAAGTAGAAGAACCAGCAGGACTGCAGGAGCAGGAGTAGAAGTGGAGTGAGAGTGAGATTTGGGGGCATAGATTTTGTTGTAGGCGGCTTCACCGACAATGTAAATTCCAAAAGCGACAAGAGCGATGCCAAGGCCGGGGGTGGCGTGGCGCCACTGGTTCGTCATCATCGGGTGCTTCCGCCACTCGTCCCGCCTCCTAAAGAACTCGACTGTGGGTCCCAGAGATTTCGCCATTGATGATGTTCTTCTGAACGAAATGCCACGAGGGTTTTGTAAGTTTATTGTTGAGGATCTTGAATGTAAATACGAATGTGACGACAAAATCAAAGTTGATTATCACGATCACTATTCTATAATTTCTTGTTCTTCAGCTAAGGAGCTTGTAGAGAGAGAAAGAATGGCACAGAGCTTCCGTAAGCTAGCTAAGGAATTGAGTGTAAATTGAAGTTGCAGCAACAAAGTAATAGACATAGAGACTTTGAGATTGGAGAGGAGTTTATGCCTGGTTTTGATGAATTTGACCGTAATTGATACGGAGATTAAATAGATAATTAAGTTTAAGCGTATTATTCTAATTATTTCCTTTTTGGAAGTACTGAGCCTAATTATCCCCTGGTTTTTTGTCTATGGATTCAACCAAATTTCTCACGCCGTAAACAATCTCAAAGAACATAATTTGGGACCATTTCCAAATCAATTTTCTTCAAGAAAATTTACTTAAACAACACTGATTGTAAACATATTAGCATTTGGGTTTTGCTATTCGTCCAGAGCCACATGCGTCCCATGTTCGTCTAGGGCCCATTTGGTCTTGTCACTCTAGCAAAACCCTTGGCATTTTAACTATGTACACTTTAAAAAGATGATAAAGATTCATTTTTCATTTTCTGGTAAAGATATTACTAAATTATTTGTATATGATCAAATTTTATTTTTAACCCGATATTTTATTAAACTCACAAATACTATTTACTTATTCTCTACACATTTTTTTTTTCTATTGATAAAATAAGTCATTTATAAATTCTTCCTAAACAGTCGATGTTAATGATTAATATGAGATAGAGTTTCTTAGCTTTGGTTGAGTCATTGTGACTAAAATATAAGGATTCATCGAGTCTCCTATATAACTTGAAAATAGAACAAGATAGTCTGAATTCAATCAAATTGGACTTGAGCTTGGAGAATGAGTTGATTGGGGTATCAGGGCGAAAGGAGAAGAGGTTTCGTGCGTGCGTATATAAAAGAGAGAAGGGCATCTATCCTCCCGAGCACCATATTCGGCCAAAGTTGTACATTACATTTTTTCACGATAAACCGCCCTCTTCGTGCAATCTCTCCCTCTTGTGAATTCAGCTTCGATTTAAGGTTCCCGAACTACAATGGTGTTCATACGGCTATCTAAATGAGAATATTTGCGAAGATTTCAATTTCTGCTTCTTATAGAAGAGTTTCATCACCTTAATTCATCTTTATCTAAAATCTCTTTTAATCAGATAAAATACTCTCAAATAATTACTTAAAATATGTTTAAAATTAACTTCTTAATTTTAGAAGCATTTAACGTTTCAAAAACACTACATTCATGCTTGAAATTTAGGTAGATTTAACCACTATTTTGTGGGAATTAAAATCAGTATTTGATAAAAAATAAATAAATTAATGAAATGTGTAGTTAAAAAGTGTGGGACTTATGAAATATGTGATTAAAATTAATTATTGACTTTAGTTTAAAGTAAAATCTGAATATTAATTAGTATCAAACAAGTCTTAATGAGAAATTAGACGAGCATTATGAGATAGGTCAACAAGGTTTAATCTACACTTTAATTAATACGCCAAAAGAATGATTCTACTACATATCATTAACGGAAGAAACTATTTTAGCTCCTAATTTTCTTGCATTTTCACCATTTCTTTATTTCAAATAAATCCTTCCCCGTAAAATTGTTTTTTAGAAAATCCAAAGATGCAATCAAGATGTCAAAAACAAAGATAGGTAGGGACGAGCCATCTATAGATAGTGATGGCAGTGGGGGCAGGACGGTCATTACCATCACCGATAAGTTGAGGATTTTCGATAGGTGGAATGTGGACACAACGAGAGTGAAGATAAAAAAATAAGAAATAAAAAAATCCTCAAAATATTGCTCACTAAATGCCACATTAAAAAATGCTTATGAATTGACATTTGAACTAATTCAGCAGTTTAATGATTAAATAATATAGTTTCTGAGTGGTCAATGACTCATAGACCAATAGAAATTTGATGATTTATTGAATTAAGATTCTTCTTTTTCATATTGGATTTACTTATCGCTTTCCACTAATTGTGCCATTTGGATTTTGATAATTACTTCCATTTGTGTTCATATTAGAGGCCGCTTTTATGCCTCCTTTCGAAATTCTCTATACTTTCAAATTTGATTTTAATTAAAGTACTTGTAAAAATACGTTCACAACGCTCTCATATGTACGAACACGACTTGAACATGCGTGCACGTATTAAGATTTGAGATTTCATCTTTGAAGATCAATCTTGTTAAAAGGAGTAATCTAATCCCTTATACGTTGATCTATATTTTGACAATTAGGTAATGTAGTGTTATTCCTTAACATACTTCCGCAAACTGATGGTTCATTTGTGTAAATTAATTTTAAAATTTTTGTGCTCCTTTCGAGTATTGATCACGTCAAATTACTCGTTTAAACTTAATAAACTTTCATATCATATTAAGATTTTGATTACATCCTAAAATGTTAATATTGTTAAGAGTAATAGTCAAAATTCTTATGTTAGTTGACATGGAATTTATCCTACATATATATACATAAATACACACACACACATATATAAGAAGTAATAATTATGTATATGATGGTTAAAAAAACTTAGTGTAGCATTCTAAGACATGATTTGAAGAATTTAGTTTTCACTTTTCGTTCAAACCCCTCCAAGAAATGGAAACATTTACGATTCTAAGACAAAACTGTGGTGTTTTTTAAACGTTGCAAAAATTAGACGGCAACGTTTGGGTTTGACCTTTTGCAACTGTGTATAAATGTTAACGTATCGTTTTATTCTACGATAACAGTGAAGCCCCAACACACGCACAAACGTTGCAAAAGCAAATTGAAGTAAACGATGAAATTGGAATGCATGAATATGATTGCTCTTGGAAATAAATTTAAATATAAACAAATCTCTTTCCTTAATTTCATTGGATTATTTTCACGAAATGATTAAGTGGGTGTGGGGTTCAAAGTAATTGAAAATTTGCATGAAAATAAATTCAGATTTTTCTAACTTTTTTGCTTTTATGAATTATAAGCTGAAACACATATTGAAGTTATTAAATTTAACAATTTGGTAAGCAACAGTTGAATATTTGAATCAATACGAGTTTTACAAGGATCTCTCTCTCTCCCCCCTCCCCATAATAGGAAATAAAAACTCCCAAAAAATAGGAGAAAAATAAAAGAAAATAGCCAAAAGAAATTTGGTTAAGTTGCTGTTAAAAAGACAGTAAGAAAAAGTAACCTTGGGATTAATCTTAATCAGGACCAAACCATGGAAGAATAAACCAAGAAAAAGAGAGATAAACATACTGTGGAAGTAAAGCCAAGTATCAGACTTGCCTAGAAGTTTCATTTCTTTCCTTCAACCCCTTGGCTTTAAATATTCCTCCATTTTCTCTTCGACTATGCCTTCCTTAACCGCGTCGAGATCATCGATCTTGATACCATCCATGTTGCATACATCTGAATCCCTAGCTAGCAGCATGGTATTCAATGCCTTTGAAGCCAAAGTGTATGTATTTGTGTACACACAACTTAAAAATGGTGAAGAAGAAGAAGGGGTGAGAGGTGGGGGAAGAATGGATAATACTTATAATGAAGAATAGTTTTGCTTAGTTCATAGGGAAACAAAGACGACAGGAACAAGAGTTTTGTTAAAAAAATATATATATTTAAAGGAAATTGCATTGGGTCCATCACTTATTAAATTTTTGCGAACTGATTCTCAATTTTTTTTTTTGGCGGATATGTCTCGAACATTTTACTTTTGTAGCACAAGCACTTTGGGTCGTGTAAGATTAAAAGTAATATTTTAGTCATTCACTCAAATAAGATGGGAGACGGGAAAAGGATTTATGCTTCACAGTGTTTTAAGTGCATCTAGATTTTTTTAAAGGTCGAATGGATGAAATTTATGTGTTCACTGGTTTGAGATCTAATTGCTACTATACATATGTTAAAATATTTCTATTTTGAAGTGCATGGATTACTTTGTAACTAAAGAAAAGAAAATTATTCAATTAAAGTGGGAATCTGAGCAAAGCCTTGTCAAATGTGGGTCAATTGCCACTGAACAAATCGATTTAAAGGGGCAAAAAGAATGCATTAATTCAATTTTGCCTATCTATTGGGATCTTATCGCTTGGTGGGTGGGTTGCATTTTGGGTTATGGTTGTTTTTTAGTTGGGGTGGAGGTGGGGGTGAGTGTCACGGGCATGGTCCCAAAATCATAGAAAAAAATATTTTTCTTTTCACTTAAGCAAAATCATATTTAGGTGTTGTAAAGTGTATACATTGTATAAGGTAAAGTGCCCGTTTGGGTCGAATTAAAATCTGATTTTAATATAAGTCAAAGTCAAACAATCAATATCAATCACATATTACATGGGTTCCACATCTTTTCAACCACACATTTCAAAATTTTTTATCACAATCCACTTAAAATCTGATTTTAATTTACACCAAACACCTTCTTTATGATATTGTTGATATATTCCAATACTCTGATAATGTTGTCACGAAAAAGAATTAACCTTCTTTTCATCACTTGTCCTTATTTATTTGTCTTCACAAATTGTGATCGTCACAACTTTTGTTAATGCTAAATGCCTCCTCAAAGAGGTTGGGTGTTAGTGCATTTTTCTCGTAATGTGAAATTTCTAGTATTGAAAAACTTCACTAGGAAGTAAAATAAACGATCGATAATCAATTAAGATAAAAAAGGATTCCTAAATGTTACTAGACCATGAATAAAATATTTTATAGGTAAATAACTTGTTTATTAAAGTGACCTATACGTTAAATGTATTAAGGAAGATAAAAATTAAAATGTTGCACTATTCAATTACACGCCCTTTTTATCACATATGTGACAATGGACAAATCATGAGCTTTTCAGTGTAGTTAAAGCAAGGTTAAAAAATTAATAGATATATACACACCTTTTGTACGGATGCTAAAGTGCTTGAATCTTTATCCATTAAAGGAGAAAATTATTGGAGTCTTTGGACCTGTTCTGTTTGGATTAAAATTTTAAGTAATTTTAACTACATATTTTATAGGATTCATAATTTTTCAATCAAACATTTTATCAATTTTTGTCAAAATTTATTAAAAATCTGATTTTAATCTCCACCAAATAAAAAGGCAAGTCTAACTAAAATTTCCACCAATTACCACCTTTTGATGAGAAGCAGAAAGGGCTTGTTTATGATTATAAAGCGTGATCACGATGCCTCACCACATCTTAGTGGGGTTGGGTGGGCGGGGTTTAAAATAATTCATAGAACTAAGGTCAATAACCCATCTTGAATTCTTGTAATTATTTGGAGATTGGCCTAATTGGATGACATATTAAATTAAATATTGTTTTGTTATTTAGTTAAATGGAAGGGGCAATACAATTTTATAATGAATTTTGGAAGCTTAACTTGCTAATTTGATTAGTGTTGAAATTAACTAATATTAAGCCCTCCAAATTTATGCATTAAGTTCAAGATTTGAATGAAAATAAGCCTTGATGAATTTGTAAATATGAAGAATGTCAACTTCACCTTCAACTTGGACCTATACATTCCAGTTGTTCACGTGGATATGTTTTTTCTTTTTTTTTCCTCCATCCTCCTATCATTATCCGTATCTAATAACCAGACTCTAAAAATTGATTTCTTACATTTTACTACCTCTCCAAGCGTTGTTGCATGGTGCAATCAAAAGGCTAAAAATGAACAAGACATTTAAATCGCACGAACAATTTTAAGTCATAAAATTTTGACCGACGAAGGGAGACCTTTTTTAAAAGGAATAAGTCGGATAGATCTACTCAGCTTTTCCAGGTTAGCTTCTTCAACACAGTTTTCCAGTAAACAAACTCATCCTCGGCACCACAAGACGAGATGCTGGCAGGGGCACAGTGGACGTGTGATCTTGAAAGCTAAACCAAAAAAGTGAAAGCCCATATGCCCAGCATGACCAAAGCCGGGTCGAAGGAGGCTCAAAACCCAAGTTTAACACGTGGGAACAGAGCAGCATCTAGTAATGCTACATACCATTTCCAGACAGCAGGTCAAATAGATCACAGAAATGAATTGATAACAAGCGGAAGCAGTAAGATTTTCTAGTTTGGCACATAAGATAAGGTCACTAGCATCTTATACAAGAGAGCTGCGAAATTTATAGAAGTTTGCAGAAGCTTCTCTCCCAATATAAGAGCAATCAATAGAATCCGTACAATGACCATTCAATGCATCCTCCATAATTTCGTTCAATCCAAAAATCAAACAGCAAAAGTACAAAAAGGTCAATTTTTTACACTTGAATCCAATGATACTAAAGTAACTCGTATCTTCAAAGCTGCAACAGGAACTCTCAAACATCTGCAGATTGGAGAACTAGATAAAAGTTAATTTAACTTTAGAATGGAAAAAGTAATGCCTCTATATATAATCAAGGCTAAAACATTAGTGACTATGAAAAACTCACATGGAACATCAGCCAAAAGGATCACGTTTAAATTCCCCACGGAAGACCCTGTAGTAAAAATCAAGGGAAGAACAAAGCTGATCTGTGGCTCACAAAAACACCACCAAGCTTGTATGTATGTATCCTATTATATTGACATTTCTTCAAGTTTATCTAAATTTCATGAAATCCGTACATAAAAGCAAAAGTCTTATGACCCCTGAATAAAAGCATGAATCTCTGCCCAACTTGAGACCGTGTAAAGAACTCCAGATAGACCCTTCCAACTAGGTGAGCCATTTTTGACATATTGTTTCTGTTTCTCAACCACACCAGGGAACAAAGGAACAAAAGAAACACCAAAGTGACTTCCCACTCGTCTCAGACTTGAACTTGAACTTATTACAATGCCAACATCAGCCTTAAGCAAGCAAAGCAAGTCACCCACTGAATCTCCAATATATACTGTCAGATTCTTTTTGTCCTTGTCGCAGTTCTGGAGGATATTAGTAAATGCTTCAACTTTGTCAATGGGAGATTCAACATGCTTAACAATTTCACCAGTGGAGGACGATTCTTCGTAGATGAACTCATTTGCATGTACATTCAGACTGTCTAAACCACCTACTTGAAATCGTAAGAAAAACATTGACATAAAAATAAAGAATACTCCACAAGATATCACAAAATAACAGAGACAATCCATTGGAATGTCATGTTCAAAGAACAGGTGAGATATAAGATTATGGTACGGAAGAAATGCTTTCCAGAGAAGGACAACAAAACGAAAAATTCTATCACATACAATTATTCAACTCCTAATCTTTTGATACCGTATTTCCATCTATTCTTCACTTGGTCTAACAGGAACTTCTGCAGCCCCAGTATCTTGCTAGCTTGTCGATTATTATCCCGTAAATACATGATAGTTTTTATTCAATGGTCCTGCTCTATATAAAATATTTATTTGTAGCGAGACTACATACTATTACTAATGGTGTGAATAGAATTTAGATGTAGACTACAGAACTTACATGAACATAAATCTCAGGATGTTTTACAACAATATCAGTTATGTATTGAGACTACATACTATAACTAATACTAATTTACATGTAACATAATGGAAGATGTGTACAACAGTGCATCAACTGGCTAATTGTTAATTTTAATTTCAATCACTAGAGTGCGTCAACTGGCTAATTGTTACAGACTGGGTATCAAACAACATAGGAAATTTAGAGGGAGAGAAAAGTGAGCCAAGAGATTTTGAAAACAAATTTTAACTGAGAGCTATTTGTCCATCAGTCTCAGTTGTGGAAATTACTATTGATCCCTAAATGACGCTTTTACTGTTAATAATATAAAAAGAACAATAACCAAACTATTAGTTTCTGATTATACAAACACTGTTAGTAGACAAACATATTCAGATCAGATAATAGAGGTTCTATAATAGTGACCAAAGATAAAGAATTTTGGAGATGCACTTTTCCCCATTGAAATTTGACTAAAATAAAATTGTATGTTATTTAATTGTGGATGTCGAAAATTCAAGTCGCATAGCTGATATTTACCAAAAGAAAAAGTTGCACAGCTGAGTATAAAATATAGATTATTATTTAGACGCATATTACTGAATTTGTTTATGCTATTATTTTCTTTTTCTAGCTCTTCAAAAACTGGGGGAAAAAAAATAAGGCATGATTTATTATATATATATTTTTTAAAGTTTTATAGTTAAGAGTGCACAGGTACTATATTCATGTATAATTAGAATATAACAAGAAAAAACAGGTCAAAAACTCTACATGTGGAAATATGTGATATTCTTCAGAAATACATTCGAAGGGTTCAATCAGACAAATGGAAACCATATATAATAGCCATATGAGAAAGCAATAATTCCAGATACTAACTAGAAAAGAACTCACCTGACGAAAAAGCAGACCTAATGAGATCACCACACCAACAATAAGAAAGAACATGGATGTCTGTGTTCAACTTTTTATTCCTCGTGACACTCTGGAAGAATCTAGTGCAACCATCTTGGAAAAGCAGGCGTTCCCCAGCTCGTTTTATGTCTTCAACATTCAGACCTTTAAGTACCCCAGAATCTATCACCCTCAAGTTTGCTCTTTTCTCGAACTCTGAAAGTTGCTCAAGTGCTTTATGCAGACCTTCATAATTGAACTGTTCCGCTGCATATACAAGATTAGCTTTCAAGCTTTAGTCCATCAAATTTTCACATAAAAATTGGAAAGCTTGAAGATTGTAGTAAGAAAGATATAATAACAAACCTTTATTAGAAAGCAAGATACCCTCTATACAATGTTCATACTCTTCAGTGTACTGCTTGGAGAGTTCTCCCCAAGTGCTTCTCAAATCAGCCGAAGACATCCGAGCAATTTGATTTTCTGAAAGATTTTGATCTGATTTTGGGGCCGTTATAATCGCTATTTCAGCCAAGATGGCAGATGAATCTACAACAGTGCATGTCAAATCAAAATCGGAAAACAAAATTAGACAATGTTCTGCTGGATTATGCTCTGTCAAGAGAGGAACAACAGTTTTCTGAGCAAGTGGCTGAGCTAAGAAGAACTCTATTTCAAGTTTCATAGCTTGATGGTAGAGCTTTTCAATGGTATCAAGCTCTTCGCCCGTCAAAGAAACACTTAATTTTTCCAGCAAGTCCTCAGTTTGCAGAGTCACAGCCTAAATCGAGAAAACAACATTGCAGTTGCAGAGGTGTAAGACCATTATGTATAAATTTCCTGTAGTTGGTGAAAATTTAAACTTGGGAACAAATGAACAAAGTGCATGGTTTCACAGTAGTTAAAAAAAAACCTGAAAAGCTTCAGAGGAATAATTGTGGATCCATTTCTGATAGGGATGAGGGCTTTCACTGGGATCAAGAAGTGCCTGCACCTCCTCACCTAGAAAGGCATAAAGCCTCATGCAGGGTGTCATAGCACCGAGAGTATAAGCAGCCAATTTCGTTTTCTCAAAAGGCGTTGCTAGTTTACCAGGGGCTTTCACCCCTTCAACCTTTCCTGAGGCTGTGGCCAGCAAAAAATCTGTATACTTGACAGTTGCAGCATTAGGAGGACTCTCTTTGGTCACATCAATACCCCATTCCTGGGAATCACAATACAGATTAACATACCTAGAGAAAAGAGAAGTTCGTGTGCATGTGATCTGCAACTTGATTGTGAGAAAAGAGAAGTTCATATTGAGTAAAATGATATAAACTCCAATTACAACAATGTTGACCATTACAGTGATCGAGCATTCAAACTACTAGGGCTTAAGAATCTAGATATAATTAGGAAAGCAATACTCATATAGCAATGTTTCTAACTGCTTGAGCAGAAAAGCAGATTCTCTGTATCTAACATTCTTAACGTGATCCAGAAGCTTTAAGCAATGATACTTAAAACATGTTAGGAGGTAAAGTGACAAGCTGAGGCAGGCCATAGCTAAGTGATATGGCATGTATCGACACTTGTTTGGCCTAGGTGTGAGGACAAGTACCCATATTAACAGCCTCTTCAATTTATTTATTTATTTTTGAGGAAACCACGTTCCACAAAAAAAGAAGAAAATAGCAAATTTGCCGCAATCTGACACTCTGCTTGGGAAGATATGGAAATTCCAGCAGATGGAATTTGCCCCAAAGAGCCAGAATTCCTTCTTTGGTCCTAAGCAAACTCCCAAAAGTCACCTTCAGTACAAGATTCTTCTTTCATCACTCTCCTTGATTAAAAACACACCCTAGTGGTCCTATAAACAAAACCAGACTCAGAAGAGAGTAGTGCTTTATAGCACATTGTACAGCCAATTGCGTCCCGAAGAGCATGGCCACCAGCCCACATGCAGTTCATATTGCATTTTTGCATTCTGCTTTACCCAGAAAAATTCAATGAAATTACTTCCAGGCTAGGGCAAGAGTTGTCTTAAGGCAAGGCTAAAGGCAAAAGTCATCCATTATAGATGCATCTTCAGACAAAGATTGGAAACTGTTACATCCTTGTATTCTAAGAGCGAACACAAAGATCCCTGTCCCTACAATTTTAAAATTTGCTACATGTTTACAAAGGCACAATCAGATACCGATGCCTTTTATGTTTTACCTCTAGGCAAGATGTAAGCCTCAAGAGAAACAAATAAAATAATACAAAAGAATATAGAAATATGAAAATATGTTCATACTAAGCCATAAACAATCTTGAAAAGTCATTATAAGACAAATTAAAATAATCAGAAGTCTAACTTGGCAACACCATAAAACAGGTTAAAAAAAAAAAAGGTTAGCAAATTAAAAACTTTCAAATTAGTACTCACAAAACAAAATTGTAATATACTACTACAAGTATAAAAAACAAAAAAGTCTCATATCATCACAACTAAAGGGATCCCCAAGAGAATTATCAACCAATTATATTCACATATCCTCCTCGTGACTA
>CAIGRL010201065.1:0-12194 GCA_903798325.1 Fraxinus xanthoxyloides | reverse complement strand
CAAATTATCAATTAGACATACATTGAAAAATGATTTTTGATGGGCATTTTGACATTTTTTTATTATATCGCTATCTCATATTGGAAGTTTATGAAACTATTAAAGAGAAGAGCATCTATAAAAGACACTATTCCATATTAGAAGTTTATGAAATCATTTGAGATAAGTGTATCTTTAAAATGAGCATGACATCCAATAGTTTCTATGGGCCTTTGAATTATAATCTATGAGGGCCTTTGAATTATAATCTATAAGGTCCATTCATAAAGTTCAAAATTATTATACTAAAAAAAGAAAAAAAATCAGGAAAACCACCAAACCGTGACTATTTCACCGGTTTACAGTTGAACCAGCCGGTTCAGTGGATTTTGAGCGATTTTGTCATAATCAATTAACTGGACATGATTTTGCTTGGTTTTAGGTTCGATTTTTGTTTTACCATGTGATTTAAAACATCTTTTAATGTGAAAGTTCATTGAAAAAAAAAATTAAAATTCAGCCCAACCTAATATATTTTCTGGCTCCGCCCCTGGAATCTGTTCTCCATTTCTCTGCTGGTCTATCCTTTTCTCTCCTCTTCTCCTGCCTGAACCTTCTCTCAATTTCTCTGTTTCTCCCCTGCTCCTCTACTGATCCATAACTTCTATTTTATATTTGTCGTATTACTTGAAATCCCATGCATTGTATTAGAATATATCAATCGATGAAATACAATTTACATTTAGTTGTTTTTGTCTAATTTCAATTCGTTTAATTAATGAAGTTCCAGCTCGGGTTATTGAATCCCAGTTAATTATATTCAATTGTGTTTTGAGTGAAGTTTAGTTGGTTTTGGTTGAAGTTGAGCTCCAACCATTACATACTGTGGCACTGAGATATCAGTTGTTTTTTCTATTCATTTTCTCGACCCTTTCAGCTTTTGCTTGAGAAAGTGAGGCAGTGAACATCAATGTACAGAGCTCGTTTGATGGGATTTTTTGTGATAATGATAAGAAACAACGGAAAAAGCAGAGGTAAAGGCAAACACACCCAAAAAAATAAAGATAATGCTATGTGTACATATTATTATTCATAAATTTTGACATAATGGTCATGTGGTTGGTCCTATTGGAGGAGTGCCTCAAGTGCCCATTATGTCAATTCATATGGATCGTGTTATATACACATAGCGTGATCCAAAAATAAAAGAATTATGCTATGTATTCCTAGCAAGATCCAAAATAAAAATGCAACTTCAATCATTCAATTTTTGTTCAGACAACACTTCTCAAAGTACCAGGCCCACACTTTGTTCTGCTTTTCAAAAAGCAACTTTAAGATCAAAAATAATGTTGTAGACTAGGGTTTACACTGGTGCTGAGTGTGTGACCAATTTTTTTATATTTTTTTCAAATTGTACTACGATGTTGTGTCACGTGTCCTCATATTCTTAAATTATGTCATTGAACCGATTTGTGTAGCATGATTATTAAGACCAAGCACTTATGATCCGTTTGATTGTAATGGTGAAAAATTGGTTGAAAGAAAATGAATTTCAGATAAAATAATTGCCTAGAACTTATTTTTCAAGAAATTGTTAATTAAGTGTGTTTAATTGATATAATTTTTCACTAGAAAAATTTTAAAATTTTGGATGTTTTTGTGTTTTTTTGGCTTTATTTTACATGAAAAGTATCCATTAAAGTGAAAAGTTTTTCCACAATTGATTATAAAATTTGTTTCTATCGCCAAAAAGTAAAAAAGAAAAAAAATCCAAGAAAATCATTTTTCGTCAAATTTTAGTATTTGTTTGACTTTATTTTACATGAAAATTGTCCATTAAAATGAAAAAAAAAAAATTACAATTGATTATAAAATTTGTTCCAACTGAAAAAAAAAATGTGGAATTCTATTTTCCCATCAAATAGGTGGGAAAATGAATTCAACCAAATCAAGCCATTGGTGCACGTGTGAGGCATAAATGGAAAATATTTTCCAAACATGCCCTTAATCAAGTTTATTCACCTCCATTATGTGCATAAAATATGTTCTCCGTTCAAAGTGAACTTGACATCAGTAAAAAGACCTAAAATTTTATCTATACTCGTGTTCAGTCCTACATATTTAACATGAGTTCAGGAGGAAAGCACGCCTCAAAGTATCAAATTACGTAGAAAATTTCAACACTTGAGGATCATGCAGCTCAATTGCCTAACATATACATGAGTTGCACGTCTCGTTGGTAGCAGCTACATTTTTTGTTGTCGATAAGATACTAGAAGTAAGGAACATTATGATATGTTTACTACCTTCGACTGTAAAATACAATTGACAAACAAAAGATGTAGAATACAAGGAGTCACAAATGAAGCGCAGCTAAGAAACGAGCATTTGGCTTTCTGAAAACTATGCCCTGTTTGATAGTCATGGAAGAAGTAAGTTGTCCCACATTTTCCACTTTTTAGCTTATTTGATAGGAAAAATTTTCTTGACAATTCATTTTCTCCCTTGGGCTCACGTGACCCTTAATTCCACAAATTTGAGGAATTGAAATTCCCCGTTGTTGAGCTAGCTTTTTCTTTTCTTGACAAGGGAGAAAACATTATTTACACTACTCAATTTTTAGATCATAATTTTTCTTTACACTATTCAATTTTTGCATTTTCTATTCCCAAAAATCACTTCTAATCGTACAGTACATTATTTTTCTTTACACTATTCAATTTCAAATTTCAACATTTTTCAGGTGAAAAATTATGTCAATCAAACACAATTAATTGACAATTTTCAGTAAAACAAGTTCCAGACAATTTAATTCCTTGAAATTATTATTTTTTTCCACCCAAAAACCATTACTACAATCAAACGGACCATAAGAGTTCAGAATTCCCATGGAAGCACACAACTAGTTAGACTATTATTAGGTAACACACAAAAGCAGTAAAAAAAACAAGAAAACAGCAAATGAACTCTCTCCCCCCAAAATATATATGTTGGGAGCCAAAAATCTCATGCTTAAACGAGACAGATTTAACAGAAGCCCAGTTAGATTTCAAATCCTCTAATTTGTTTTCTGCACCAGCCACTTCCATCTCTTTGCCTTTAATTTTGACAGCCTGCTCCTCTGCAAGAGCATAAATTTGCTGCGTCTGCTTCGATACTTCCAGTCTTTCCTTCTCGAGTCGTTTGCTTTCATTTTGAAGTACCTCTAACTGCGCTTTCAGCTCCTTTTCTCTGATCTTCAACTCCTCCAGTTTAGTCTTTATTCCCTCTTCAGTTTTAACTGATCCTTTGAGCAAATTCTCTGTCTTCTCAAAAGTAGACAACAAACTCTGGCAGCTGACCTTAACTTGAACCGAGTCTCTCCAGTCTTGTATAATTGTCGGGAGAAGAGCTTTCAACCTCATAATTTCTTTGGCCTGTTCACCAGAGAACAAAGACAGGTGGTCGACAAGTATATGCAGACACTCTATCATTGCAGTTTCATGCTTGGGATCAACCAAATTATCTAAAGGAAATGAAATCAACTCATTAAATCGTTCTTTTGCCAAACTTGCGCTGTCTTCAATCAAAGGCACAGCACATGTAGCATCAGATACAGAGCTGGTCAATTCCTTTGACGTCGACATGAGAAAGGATTTGGCCTTGTTGTAAATAGATTCCGCATCATCTAAATCAATGGAGCTACTCAGGCTTGGATCAACAGGAACAGAAGAGTCTAAAGGCTGAACTTAAAAGTCAGTCAGATATCAAAATAGAACCAAGTCATGCAAAGCAGATATAGAGCAAATTTTTAACTGAACTTACTTTATCTGGGGAAACTGTAGTATGAATCACATGTATCTCCACGTCAATTCCACATTCGCCATTAACAAGATAACCCTCTTTTTTATCAAGTAATTTACTGAGAGGAAAAAAGGAGGTGAAACCATTAGAACTTTTTCCTGCCTTGAATTCGTATACCGCTTCTGCATGGTAGAAAAACAGAGTCCACTCTGCTTAGTTGCTGCATCTAAGCCCATGAAAAAGGGCAAAATAGATATAACAGAGATTGCAATTCAGATTATGTTTCAACATCAGCACCCCGAAACTCTGATTAAGACCAGATTAACAATTGTTCTGGACGAGCAAGATTATAGCTAGCAATGTCATCTACTAGACAATGCTTAACATTGCTGGCATCAAGTACCCAGCCAAGATACATCGTTACAGTTTTCAATTATGTAAATGAATGAATGGCTTGCATATAAAAATGAGTACACAGGAAAAAGTTGAGATCAAGTTACCCATTGCAGATGTCTATAGCTACAATTATCTAACTCAATACTCATTCTACACTAGAACTCTTCTCTGTAAATAATGCAACTAGAATTTCATCAATGATTTCCACAACACTGGGAAATGCAAACCACATACATAATCACATGTGTTCAGAAGAATTTGTGGCATCCAATACATCTGTCCAACGATGATTTTCAGTTCTTTTAGTGAATGAATGTAAAACAGCAAATTTATTCCAAAGTTCCAGTATCATCATAAAGGCTATATAAAAGTACCTCTCTTGACAGTCTTCTTGCTATCCATCTTGTTTTTCAAATCTATACTGTATTTGGCTATTCTACTCCACCCATCTGGTAAGGTATCAGGATCGGGTACATCAAGATACACAGACAAATAATCAACACCATTTCCTTTTGGGAAAATGAGTAACCTCCTGCAGTAAGTAACAATATAGAACTCATCATGCCGTGGGAATTGCAATAATTATACTGATTTCTAACATTGAGGCTTACGGCATACCATCTACATCCGTTGACCTCAAATATCCCAGTGTCGAACTTTGATACATTTAAACTGGGAAAATCCTGGATAATCCATCCATATTTTGCCTTCTGATTATCCTTCAATGGCTTATTTTTTCCAACTTTACTCTTTTCTTCTTTTGGTATAACCAAGAAATGGCAGAATGAAAAACAAAATAAGAAACATATACGCCCACCATAACATATATCGTAGTTCGCATATATTATATTTTAGGGAGATGTGAAAATTCAAGAAACCAACAATAGACTAGATCAGCTAGGAGAAATTAACTACTTCATGGTTAAATAAAATGAGCAACAATATACTATTGTACCTTTCATATTTAAAGAGCTTGGCCAAATCTGAATGCAGAACTAGCCTTTTCCTCAACCTCTTACCGTATTAGAGAACAAGCAAAGAAAAGAAATAAGGCAGAAGAATTATTAACCGATAGAACTAAAAAGAAAACCTGCAAAACGCACATCCCATTACAATTTAACAGGAAAAAAGGATATGAAGAAAAGAAAAGAAAAGGAAAGGAAAAGAAAAGAAAACCTTATCAGCAAACTCAACAAAAATATCAGTAATTCGAAACGAGAGAAAAAATGAAATTCCAAACTTGGGTAGAAAATCACTCCATAGTAAAGAAGAAAAACAAAGATTCCGAACTAAAAGAGAGCATTACTTACACCAATACAGAAAAACAAAGATACCAAATTTGAGTAAATCCCAACAAAGATAAATTACAAAAGAAAATACTGTTAAACCTCCAAATCACTGGGATTTGAGCAGCACGAGAATAGATATAGAAAAATGATGATCTTCACCAAGGTCTTTTCTTGAGTACTGTGGCACTGAGAAATCAGTTGTTTTATTCTACTCATTTTCCGAACACTTTTTTGGCTGGTTTTTCCTCAAGAAAGCAAAGCAGTCAACATCAAAGCGCGTTTGGCTGAGCTTTTAAAATTTAAGTTTGCTATTGATGATTGGATTAATTATGTCAATGATCATCGAAATTATCCCACTTAGATTATAATACCGTGAGGTTAATGTGATATTAAGGCCTATTTGGTACGATTTAAAATTCAATTAAGATTGAGGCCCCGTTTGTTTCTTATTTAAATTTTCATTATCATTTTTTTACTCATTTTCAACCACACATTCTTCAATAAAATAATATTTTTCATCGTATCAATAATTTTTTTTCTTTTTCAACTACACATTCTTCTTCAATCTACTATTTCATAATACATTCTTCCAAAATAATGTGGTTCAAACACACCATAAAAGTTACTTTTTGTTACAATATTTACGAAAAACTCTTTATTTTATAAGGCNCCCGTTTGTTTCTTATTTAAATTTTCATTATCATTTTTCTACTCATTTTCAACCACACATTTTTTAATAAAATAATATTTTCTATCACATCAATAACTTTTCCTTCTTTTTCAACCACACATTCTCCATCAATCTACTATTTCAAAATACATTCTTTTAAATTAATATCTATCAAACACACTCTGAAAATATGATCGTTATTGGATCTCACCCGTCTAATAAAAATCAACCATAACGGCTAGTTTTTCAATTTTAATTCGATTTTAATTTCTACCAAACACCCTCTAAATGATATGTGAAATTTTACATTTCATTTAATCTATTATCTAGTGCCATCTAAATTAGATTGTAACATCAGTAGAGTTACGTAGCATTACTCTATATCAATGGTTGATGAACTTATTTTCTTTTGATAATTGTTAACCCATGTTCAGTTGAATAAAAACACAAAAAGATTAACATATGGTACCATTAAATGTTAACTTGCCACTAAATGGCGTTATTTATTTTACTAACTCGGCAAAAATCGTTGTTGAAAAAGTGTGAACTTATTATACGATGTAAATCCATAAATCTTTAACCAAAATTAAGGTCGCGCCGGTTTCCTTAATTGAACGTGTTTAATCTTTAATTTCTAACTCTCTAATTTTTTGTTGAATTGACGTAATAAATATCGTTATTTGATAGCACGTTTTAATTTTTTTAATCAAATCAACTTTTGGTGTCACAATTGAAAAATCGAGTAACTAGTATCCATCAGAAGAAAAATAGTGATAATTGGCGTTATACTTAAAACTCTAGTGACTAATAACGTAATTAACACATTATAAATATTACTAGCATCTATATCTAGGTGTGTAGAATTTTTCAGAAAATTGATTATTTTATTATTATTATTTATTTATTTTGATAAATGTATAGATAGAAATTAAGGAAAAATTATGAAAATACATTAAAAACGATATATTGTTTTAAGAATGTGGTTGAAATTGAGAGAAGTAACTCTCAAATATTCAAAATCAAGCAAAGGTTTATAAAATTTATTATTTTCTAAAAAAAATCATTTTTATGTTATGATAGTGCGTTTTACTTGCTTGCTGATGTCTATACTAGTCGATTACTAGGCGGATTTCTAGTTAGTACAAAATATATGCGTGTTTGAAGCTCAGGGACTAAAGGCGTAAATAAATCTGGAATGGGGATCAAATTGTACATCCTTGTAATTTGAAGGACTTAAATGGATGAACGCAAAAGTTTACGGTCCAACTTGAACATATTGAAAAAGATCTAAAAATCACCAATGCACATTGATTTAGCAAAAAATACAATTTCTGAAAGATGGGGTTATCATGTTTGTGAAATTAAGAGAATTCTAATAAAAAGTTGAAAGAAAACGCAAACACAAACAAATTAATTACAATAACATCTTGATTTTCTCATAGTACGAGTTTTGATGCAATCAGAATTCCAACGGAAGCAGAACTATTTGCACAAGAGAAAAGAAACCAGCAACACCACACCACACCTCAAAACCCACACTACAAATACACACGTTGGAGGTCCCAAAGCTCAGTCTTAAACGAAGAGAGATTTCATGGATGCCCAGTTAGATTTCAAATCATCTAAATTCTTGTTTGCTACACCCATCTCTAGCTCTTTGCCTTCGATTTTGCCAGCCTGCTCCTCAGTAAGAGCATAAATTTGCTGTGTCTGCTTTGATACATCTAATCGTTCATTCACAAGTCGTTGGCTTTCATTTTGAAGTGCCTCCAGCTGTACCTTCAGCTCCTCTTCCCTGATCTTCAACTCTTCCAGTTTAGTCTTTATTCCCCTTTCGGTTTTAACTGAATCTTCGAGCAAATTCTTGGTTTTCTCAAAAGTGGACAATGAACGTTGACAAATGACCTTAACTTGAACTGAGTCTCTCCACTTCTGTATAGTTGTGGGGAAATTAGCTTTCAACTGCATAATTTGTTTTGCCTGTTCGTCAGAAAACAAACAAAGGTTGTCACAAAGTATTGACAGAGTCTCTATCATTGCAGTTTCATGCTTGGGGTCGACCAAATCATCTAAAGGTAACGAAACCAGCTCGTTAAAGCGCTCTTTAGCCAAAAATGCAGCGTCTTTAAACAAAGGTGCTGCATCTGTAGCATCAGATACTGAAATAGTTGGTTCCTTTGATATCGACTTGAGAAAGGATTCAGCCTTGATGTAAATAGATTCTGCATCATCTAAATCGCTGGGCTTACTCACGCTTCGGTTGCTATGAACAGAAGAATCAATCGGCTGGATGCAACAATCAACAGGAAATGAAAATAAGAATCAAGTCATGAAGTGTGGAGATCTACCAAATTTAAAATCAAAAGTAAACTTACTTCATCTGTGGAAACAGGGAAGACATCAGTCACAGATACTGCAGCTTTAATCACACATGTCCCATCAACAAGATAACCACCAAAGATATCATGTAATTTACTAAGAGGAAAAAAGGAGGTGAAGCCCCAGTCACTTTCTCCCGTCTTGAATTCGTGTTCCGTTTCTACATGGGGGGGAAACAGAGCCAACTCTGCTTAGTTTCTATTTCCAGGCTAGTGAAATACAGAACATTTATATATCGAAGATTGGAGCTAAGTAAAAAAATTTCAAAATGGGCACCCAGAAGATAGTGATTAAAGGCATATTATAAATGTTTGGGACAAACAAGATTATAACCAAGCAATTTCATCTATTAGACACTGCATGACTGATGCAGCAGAGCAACCAAAAGAATCAGAAAACGCAATTATCAAGTTCGTCAACTCCACAGAATGCCGAACCGCACTGAAAAGAACTGAACATGTTTTAAATTCTGCAAAGGCTTTATTTTAATTAAGCCCTTGTTTGAGCCCCATTTTTCCATCAAAATGCATCCATTCTTCGATAAAATAATATTACACGCAAACTCAAATTTTTTCCTTATCCTTTAACCACACATTCGCCATCATAACACTATTGCAAAATGAATTTTTTGCAAAAAAATGGGGCTCAAACAAACCCTAAATATTTGTTCCTCCATGAAACATAAAGGACAGCCTTTAAAAAATGAAGGTCTGTCCCAATATCCCTAAACATCAAATTGGTAGCAAATTGGAGCAGCAAATCGGTAGTGATTTCTTTTGACAAGCAGTCTCAATGAAATCAACAGTGATTTATTTCACAATACACGCCTTCTTTCCAGATTTGTGTTCTCCATCCGAGTGTGGGCGCATTTTGCTTGACAATGGGTGCAAAAATTGTCGCACGAAGTAATCAATCATTTACTTATGTGCGTCAATAACAGAGTGGGTATCAAGTTACCCATCCAAGATCTAAAGAGAATATTAGTTTTGAACTCAAAACAAAATTCAAGAATTCGAAACCAGTTAATAAATCCCATATCTTCAGAATGACATGACATCCAATACATCCGTCCCACTCCAGTTAATGGATGTGAAAAGAAAATGATTCCATATTTCCAGTATCATCCTCATGAGTATGCATTAGTACTCACCTTTCTTGATAGACATCTTGCTGTTCTTCTGGTTTATCAGATGTATAGCGAACTTGGCTGTTCTACTCCATCCATCTGGTAAGCTATCTTTATCAGCAACATCAAGATACACAGACAAGTGTTCAACATTATTTCCTTTTGGGTAAGTGAGTAACCTCCTGCATAAGTAAGAAAATAAAACTCATCCACCATTGGAATTTGTTAGATTAAAAATAGTTTCCAGTATCAAGACATACCATTTACATCCGTTGACCTCAAATATTCCAGAGTAAATCTTGGATACGTTTAAACTAGTGAACTTTTCAATCCTCCATGTATATCTTACCTCCTGACAATCCATCAATTGCTTATTTTCTGCAACTTATCTTCGGTCAGGATAACCAATAAATGGGGAAGGAAAGATAACATAAGAAACAGATATGTCAATGGTCCTATATCATAATCCGCATACATTTAATTTTAGCCAGATGAGCAAATTCCAGAAACCAACAATACACAAGTTCAGCTAAGAGGAATTGACTACTTTGTAGAAAGATAAAATTAGAGACAATATGCTGGTTTACCTCCCTTATTAGAAGAGCTCTACCAAATCCGAATGCAGAACTAGCCTTTTCTTCAATCTCTTGCTGCAAATAATAGAAAAGAAAAGGAAAAAAAAAAAGTAGTTGAAAGAATTGCATCGAGAGCATGTTTGGTATATATTAATGAACAATACTGAAGGGTGCAATGAAATAAAATTTTAATTTCTTCAATACTCTCTCTATATAACGTCCCTAACAAACGCGCAGAAGTGTGTAATTATTAGGAGCTAGCAAGCATGGGTTCAATAAAACACTAAAACACAAAAAGCCTAAGACATACAAACAAATCCAGGAAATCATAAAAACCGGAAGGGCGGAACTGCAAAGCTATCAGATGTGGCCATAAATATATGCTACCAGTACATGCAAAATCCACTATTTTTTGTGCTCATACATTTCTTGGACCAACTAATGTACATAATGCAAGGGAAAAGGCTATCAATAATCAACCGTTGATGTCACGTATCCACACACGTGCGATGCTGATATCACCCGGGTGGGGTGGACGGCCCTCCTACAGTTCTGTTCCAGCCCACCACATTCCTCTGCCTTGAGGTGGGCCCCGTGTATAGAAAGAATTTACACCACAGGCAGAGCAAATCATCAAAGGCCTGGGCTGCCGGCCATGCTTTGACACACTAGCATAGCTTTGTTCCTATGATAGCTTTCATGTCCTAAGCAGATTAATTTCTTTTCAACTGGAAGTACCACTTAATTGATGCTTTAAAGCAGAAACAATTAGCCATCCATATAACTAAAAAGATAAAGATATGAAGACAGATAAAAGCATTGCCACATCATTGTAACAGGAACAAAAGAGGAGGAAAAAAAACCGATCAGCATAAAACCCAACAAAAAATCAATGATCACGAGTTATTAGAAACGAGAATAAAACTGAAAATCCAAATTTTCCTCTCTCAACAGTAAACAAAAACCGTGATACTAAAGAGAGCAATACACAAAACACAGTGGGACAAATTTTAGTAAATCCCGACAGAAGAGAAACTACACAAATAAAAAATATTTTGTTATCTCACTAAACTCGAACCTCCAAATTACAGGGATTTGCAAAATACAAAAATAGCCAAAGAAAACCAAAGGAAAAAAGATGATCTTTACCAAAAATCCTCCCGTGTCTACTCAGTACTGTGCCGATGAGAAGTTCAATCGGTTTTCAACTCTTCTTCCTGAACGCTCTTTAAACTTTTTCGAGGAAAGTAAGGCCGTGAGTTTATTTCACTAACAGTCACTGAAGTTGAAGCAAAATATCTAATTGGTCACTAAGATATTTTTATGACTTATTTCGTCATCAAATTAAAATATCACCCTGCTTCAACTAAGTATGATTCGACTCGGGTGAGCCAAGATGGCTCGCGGCTCACCTATTTTTTACTAAAATTTTATTTTCTCCCTCCATTTATGACTTCAAAACGAAATATTGAGACTATTAGGAATGGCATCGGGGGCGTGCCCCCAGATAATTTCCCAACCCGTCCCTCCTCGTTAAAGGCGGGGCGGGGCGACCCTTGCTCCCTTTGGTCTTTGGGACGGGGCCAATGGGTATCGAGTTTGTCGTATTTTTTTTATCATCCCTAGAGACTGCTTTGGAATTTGTTTGATTAGTTTTATAAAAAAATTTCTAGCTGAAGTTGAAAGCTATTTCAGAAATTAATTTTTATACATCAATTAGGGCCTCTTTGAGCTCCATTTTTGTGTAAACTATATTTTGAAAATGAAGGAAATTTTTTTGAATAGTGTGTAATTTTATTTTATTGAAAAATACGTGAATGAAATATTAAGGGTGTATTTGAACCACGTTACTTTGAAAGAATGTATTCTGAAATAGTAGATTGATGAAAAATGTGTGGTTGAAAAAGAAAGAAAAATTATTGATGTGATGGAAAATATTATTTTATTGAATAATATGTGGTCGAAAATGAGAAGAATACCGAGAATGAAAATTT
>CAIGRL010200994.1:0-19598 GCA_903798325.1 Fraxinus xanthoxyloides | reverse complement strand
ACTACACCTCCCCTCAAATCCAAAAATACTCTTATTTTTCTCTCCAAAATATGTTTTATTTTAAGTAAAGCTTAAAGGAGTAGAAAGAGTGTGAAGGAGAAAGACTTTTACACATTTTGTTCATTTATATTTCAAGAAAACCAATGTAGGAAGATGTGCTAGTAGTTATTTCGTTTTCAAGTTATGAATTTTCGTTAAAGTATGAACGAATTGGTGCCTTCAGGTATGGTGATTTAGCACTACTATAGTTTGAATGATCATTCTCCAGCTCTACATGTTTTGATAATTCTATAGAAATTGTATTTTGGTGCAAATTCATCTACTTGTGACGGTATGAATCTATAGTTCAAATTTTCTAACTTAATAAAGAAGTGCACTGATGATATCTATTGAGTTCCAGACTCATTGATTAATTCCCTTCCCTTCCTATGTTGATTTTCTCTATTTTGGCGTGGATGATGGTAGATGAAGACACAATGTGCTATGGAGAAGCTGGTGACTGAATGTTTAATTCGATTATGAAACGTTTATATGTTTTTTAATCAATAGATTTTTATGAACATAATATGTGGAACTATTCTAAAAATATTTTTATGAATAAGTTATGTTTAAAAGTAATTATGTGTTATAGAAATTAACTTACAAAGTTGTCGTTTATCACAAAAATGTTAGTGATAAGCTTTAGTGTTTCTGTTTTTATTAAAATTTCAGATTCTTCCTTTGATTTCAAAAATTCATAACTCAATCGTTATTTGAAATTTTTGGACGAAACCAGTGAGGTTTGATATGCCATAGGTTAGCTACTGTATAAACTTGAAATTATGTCAATCCGATATCTGTAGAATTTTATGTCACTTTAAGCAAACAGCGTTGAGTATCTTCCAAACCGAATTGCTATGGAGTTTTGAAAAATATTTTACTACCTCATATGTTGTCAACGGAAGCCGATTTTTGAATATATCATGCCATAAGAAGTTTCCTATGTTCCCTCAAAATTTCGTGAAGTTTCAAGATTGATAATTATGTAAACGACTTTTTTTTACATTTGCCGCTTGAGAAGGAAAAGCAAAACAACATATGTTTATTTACAGTTTAAAGTGTTCACGTCAATAATGGGTACATGCATGAAAATTATTTTAAAGATTTTGTTTTGAAAGTACTTAAAGCAAATTTTAAAGTAAATCTTTATGCATTCCGCGAAAAATATAATTTATTCTATTATAAAAAGTTTACGTCTATGACTAAAGTACAATTGTTAGTGAAGTTTCGGTTCATGCGGGTCACAAAGTTACATCAACATCCCTAATTTTGAGTTGATGATACTCTGAGCAAATAAATTTTAGAAAATAATGTGGCACCTCGAAGTTGGTCAAACAAATCATCAATATGAGGCAAATGATACTTATTGCGAATAGTCACTTTATTCAACTGTCTATAGTCAATATACAATCTTATTGTGCCATACTTCTTCTTCACAAATAATACTGGTACTCCCCAATGAATAACATTAGGTTTAATGAAACCCTTATCAACTAGATCTTGCAACTGAACTTTCAATTCTTTTAGCTCTATCGGAGCCATTCTGTAAAATGTTTGCGAGATTGGGGTAGTCAATTTCCTTGTCTGGAGATAACATTGGAAGACTTTCAGAAAAAACATCAAGGAAATCTCTTACCACCGGTATATCTTCAAGCTTTAGCTTTGTGATTTGGGTGTCAATCACATGAGCTAAATATGCATGACAACTTTTTTAAGCAATCTTCTAGCATCAAGTACGGATATGATATATGAAGATAATATTCTCCGTTCACCACTAAGAATAATTTCAAGCCCTGCTACCCTTCTGAACACCATCTCTTTGCGAAACAGTTTACTGAAGCATGATTTACAAGTGGAATCATATTAGCTTCAGATTGTCTACAAGAACTACAACATATATTGATAATTCCACAAAATTTTTCTGATATTTAGCCACAGTTGATGTCTGTACTAGCCTCAAAAAATTCGTTTTGTTTTTCATTCTTATAAGAACGAGGCCATTAGTACTCATTAAAATAATTCTTAAAACCACCATACGCGATCCCAAAATGATCTATGTATTTATTGTGCACTGATCCCCACCAGTCATATGCATTTCCTTCTAACAAGAAGGTAGTAAGGCATAGTTTCCTATATTTAGACAATCTATAACATCAAACATTCTTTCAATCTTTATCATCTAAGATTTGACTACTGCTGGATCAGTCGTGCTTGTAAACTCTTTAGCCCCCAGTTTAGTTTCTCGTTCTACGCTATACTCAGTTGTCGAGTTGCGTAAAGCAAAGGCAACAACTGTAGCAATCATTCTGAGCTACATTTCCCTATCATAACTGTTCATGAATCTGATGAACTGATTCTTCGTCCCTACTATCTTATCTAATATCCTCTCTATCAGGTGTAACTTAGGCTAATGAAGCACATTCTGGAGCTTGTTAGTCTTACCATAATGAGCTTGATCTTCCTACAAATATGCATGACATATTGAGAAAAAAATTAAACTAGATGCAAGTCTATTGACTCTATAACCAGGATCTGATACCAATTGATACGACCCATCTCAAATCATCCTAGTGGATCTGTTGACCTATAGTTATTATACAAACAAATTAATCTTATTTACTAACAAGTTGAATTCAAGTGATTATAATTTTTCAAAGTATACGATAGAAAATTGACCAATGGTCATCTTGATCAAAAGTTATCATCACAAATCGGACTCATGATGAAAATCAAGATTGAAATCATACATTCAAGAACCTAAGAGCCAAATTTCGAAACAAGATCAATGACTTGATTTCTTAGATAAATTGTAAATGTACTAACACTTTGATATTTGATAATGAATGCTTAAATTCAAAATCTTTCTATGCATTTAAAACGATTTTGTGTATTAAAAGTCATTCTAATGCAATCATTTGATCGAATATAAAATGATTTTTAAAAATGATATTTGGATTTGAGAAACATTTTTAATCTAGAAAATTTAGTTAAAAATACTTTCCAAAAGTCTATGCCTTTCAAAACTTTTGAATCGGAACAAACATGGCCAAAACATAAAAAAACTGAACTGCTAGGCAGTCGACCAACTAGAAGATGCGATTGATCGGTTGAAAGAGGTGGTCGATCGAAAGCTTCCAATGGTCCGAAATTTGACCGCTTTGATATCTGATTTTTACTTTACAAATGACTATATTGGTTATCCGATCAAGAGGAGGTCAACCAGACTAGTCATCGGAACTCCCAGATTTTTTTTACGTTTTGAACTCTATATAATCCACTTCTTATATTCAATACAACATTTTTCCAGAGTATCAAAGTGAAATATCTTTGGAGAGAATCCTTTAAACTTATATTTGTATTCATTTCATTTATTTTTTCATATCAAAAACTTTGATTGATTCAAACTCTTTAATCATCATCTTCATCAAAGGTTTTAATCTCTCTTTTTGCACTTAACTTATTTCTATTACTTATAAAAGAGAGATATATTTTGAAGAAGATTTTTGGACTTACATTGTATAATTTCTTCCACTACTTCACATTGAAAACTTTGATTGATTGAATTAAACTTGTAAAATCATCATATTTATCAAAGTTTCTCATTTCTTTATTGGTACTTAATTATTCATTAAAATATATATATATATTTTGAGAAATTTTTTGAACTTATATTGCATTTATTTATTCTTCATATTCTCATTGAAAAACTTTAATTGATTGAATCAAAATTCTAATTATTATATACATCAAAGTTTTTTGTCTAACATTTGAGCTGTCATTTATTGATATTCATTAAAGTGTTAGCTTCTCTTAGTACTTAATTTGTTTGTATTATTTATCAAGAGAGAAATTTCATTGTAAAATCACTTTAATAGAGTATGGGGTGGAGTTGAAGTCCAATAAAGATCAACATTGTATAAGAGTCAATGCTTTTTATTGTAAGTCACCGTGTTGGTCATATTGAGGTCCGTTTAAACCTCAATAGTCGATTGTGTTGATGTCTTGTAAAGCTCAACATTTCATAAAGATTTATGCTTTTTTTTGTAAGTCACCAAAAGAGTTGTAAATGGTTGGATAGCACCATAAGTCAATAAATATAGTGAAAATGTTTTGCTCCTACATTGAGCATAGTAACACAGGAAGTAGATCCAACCTCCACAATTACATCATTTATATCATCTCTCCCTTTTATTTATCACTTTCATATTTGCGCTTATTATTTAAATTGATCTATTTAGACTTTACTTGCTCCAATTTAGATTAATTTTTCGAAAAAGTTTTTAAAAACCAATTTGCACCCTCTTGATTAATTATTCTTGGACTTTCAAACCCGACTCGTTCCTCAAACCTATATATAATTTAAACACAAATTATTTAAAATACAATATTGGTAAATCGACATTTACTATTATTTAAAAACAAAAGTCCCCAAATGTACTAAAGATATCAAATATGCAAGGAGTTCATGATATGGATACACAAATTGCAAATTAACTTTTTTGACAAAAGATGCATGTATCTCAAAAGAAACATGAACTACATAGACTCACAAAGCGAGTCATACAACTAATGATAATGTGTGTTTAAATTCGGTGGATTGATAAGGCTCCAACGCTACTCAACTTGACTACTATCTGATAAGAAAAAAAGGATGACAAAATATATGAACTCGTAACTCAGTGAATGGATTGCTAGCAATAGTATACTTTTTCTATTTATGCAAGCTTTTTGAAATTTTTTACTTATGCTATTACAACTTTAAGAAAGTCAGAAACCTGATAGTACTTTTAAGACTAAAGCATAATAGAATTATAAAATTATTTACTCTTTATTTTGAATAAATAACTATAGTATATAACAAATATAAAATCGATATCCGTACTATGAATAAAAATATCATTTCACGGTACTATAATTTGAAATCTTTATTTTGTAAATTGAACAAACTAAATTTTGTAGTTTGAAATCTGATAAGCTCTATAATACTAAAAAATCACACAAAAAAGAACCCGAAATAACAATACTCATGTATTGATTAATACTAATATAGATGGCAAAGCTATTCAATTTCGTAATTTTGGTCATTTGTGAGTAGAGTTGCCCAGAGGCTATAATCTAGTCATATGTTATGGAAACATATTCACAATAGTATAGAGCTGGTGAAATCATCATAATGTTTATACACTGTGGAAATATATTCACACCAGTGTAGAGCGGGTAAAATGACCTAGGTACTTTTTGATAGTTTTAAAAATAAATTTAAGTACGTTGAAACATAATAATATAACTTGTCAATGAAAGGATTTATTTGAACTGAATTTAAGTTTTAAAAGAACTAATTATAAAATCCTTTTTGTTTTGAAAATCATGTTGTCAAATCAACTATCTAAAATAACTAACTTTGTAATATAATATAAATTTAATAAATACTTATTTCTAAAAAATAAGTTTTTATGATATAAAGGTTGATAAACTTTTTCAATCTTTTCGTCACCACTTGAAATATGATACAAAATAATAAATTCAACAACTACCATACCAAGTACGCTTTACATTTAATACAGAATACCAAAACTCGATTTCTTGGTACTTGAATAGATTCTCCAATTTCCTTTACAGTTGGTACTAACTCTACTTTCTAGTCCCTTCACTAATCTTTACCTTGTCAAAATTTACCTTTATCCCAATGATAAGAGTAATTACACCATTCAATCTAGTGAAAACTAGCACCAACATCTCAACCAATTCAATTTTCATCTTGTTTCATAAATTCATACTTTCATGTGAGCAATTTCAACATAATCATTTTCATCAAGTGTTTTTACTTAAGAACCCAATTATAAATTCTAGGGGTTGCTAAAAATGATATGCTTAGGCATCTAATTTCTTACTGCTTCATTTCTTCATTTCTTCTTTCTTCCTCTTTTTCCATCGCTTTCTTCTTTGTCTTGGTACCAAGCTTTCTGATTTCAGCCTCTTTTTGTATGTAAAAATGAAGAAATTGGGCTCAATTAATGCTATTTAATGGAGCAATAAGTCATAATTTACAAGGCAGCCCCTCATGTTCTCATGTAACATTTGGTCCTTTAACCTCAATAATATTTAAGTAATTCCCCAAATTTAAATGATGTCAATCTTAAACTCTCAAATATTGTCAATTGTAAAGTAAACCACAGTAAAATGATTTATTCCATTTAAGTCCCTAGTTGACTTTGACTAGTCAAACCTTTGACTTTGAATAATTAATATTGACTTTTGACTAGTTTAAAATGGGGTGTCACATTGAGGGTGTCCCACAAATAGGCATGTTTGTCACCTGAACTTCAACTTTTTAGCTTTTTAGTCTTTCCATTAAACACGTGTGTCAGACATCCCCAAGTTCGGATGTTATTCAAGTTTCACATGCAGCAATTCTACAATTTCAAAGGAGTCTTAGGAACAGACTTAGAAGGAACTCAGTTAAGAATATATGTAGTTGTCTTCATTGCATATACTAAAATGAGATAGGTAGAGTTGAGAAACTCATAATTGACTTGATCATATCAAACAAGTGTCATGTTTCATCTTTTTGAAACATCATTTTGTTGAGGTGTCCTAGAAGCACTCAGTTGAGAAATTGTATAATTTTCTCTCAAGTTCTCCTCGAATTCTCATAAGAGATATTCGCCACCTCGATCTGATAGAATTTTTTTTTTATACTTTTACTCAAATGTTTTCAGCATCAGCCCGACACTTTGAATTTCCCAAAGACATCTAATTTTCGAGTCGTTAGGTAAATGAATCCAAATCTATAGTTATCATCGGAAAAGTGATTAAATAATCATAGCTCCTCGTAGGTGTATTAATGAATCCACACACATTACAAGGAATCCCCAAAAAAAGATCTTTTGGTAATCTTATCTTCCAAACAAGAAAAAAAAATCGAAAATGCTTAAGCCTCAAGGGAGTTGAAGGGGCTCTCTCTTCACAATATTTGTATTTATGTTAAGGTTGATGTGTCCAATTCTAAGAGACATAGATATGCATTACTACTTATGACATGAATTTTTCTTAATGTTTGAAGAAGTAACGTTATTTCATTTGTGGAACAATTTGAAATTTAATGACCATTCATCAAATATATAACACAAATAAGAACTTTATTATTCAAAATGTAAAGTCCATCAATGGCAGATTTCACAGAATTACCTTTTCTTATTAAAAAGAAACAGAAATCAAATTCTACTTCATCAGTGGGACATAATAACAGTCTATAAGAACTAAACACCTATCATTATTGAAATAAAAATCGACTATTCCTGAAGCTCTTGTCGAAACTACCATTCATGTACCAATTGTAATTTTAAACTGGTCTTTACTAAGTTTTCTGCTCTACTAAATCACCTATATAAATATGAATATATGATTAGTGACTCCAAAATCTACAACCTAGTAATTCATAGAATCAACAACTGAGCAAGACTCATCATTAAAAAACTCAGCGTTATGCTTTTAGCTAGAACTATAGGACAATCTTTCTTCCAATGTCCTTTTTGTTCCCAGTTGAAATACTTGTCTTTTGACTTCTTATCTTCTTTGAGCTTTTTGTTTCTCCCTTGCTGCTTGTTGGCTTTCTTTCTCTTCTTACCAACTACACCTTTCGGATTGGAACGAGAGGGGCTACCAAACAATGCATAAGCACTATCACTCTTGGCTATAAGACCACTTTCCACATTTTGCAACTTATTCATTAGCTTAGAGCATTTTTTTTCATATTATACAAGTGACAGTCTACTGTAAACTGTAAGAACATGTTAGATAAAAGAGTTCAACACCATATTAATTTAAGTCTCCGAGTCAATGGTTGCACTCAAATTCTTCACCAAGTTGAAGTGTGAAATCATAGTCAACATATGATCCTCCAAGGGTGTTTTGTGTTTCATGCTGATATTTAATAAGGTACGAATGGCTTTAAAATGAGCCCTCCTACTTTAATGTCCAAACATATCCTAAAGGCTCATTATTATGTCATAAGAGGAATTTTGAGTTTCATCTTGTCTGCAGACATTCACTTATATTATGTAGCCATCTTGGACTTGTCTGTGGTCTCAGTAGGTTCCATAGAACATTGCTCCTCAAGTGCAAAATCAAGTTTATCCGCAATAATAAAAATATCTAATTTTGTTTCCAATCCACATAATTTTCCCTAATTAGTTAGTTTTGTTTTAGAACAATAGAAAATTGACTAAGAGACATTTTCCTGAAAAATAACAAACATATTGCATATTAAAATTGAGCAGCAAATGACAATTTAGTATATGATGGATTGATACATACGTAGATCTATAAAACTTTTAATAATGCAATGACTACTTGATAATTATAATTCAACATGCCCTCCTACAAGAAAGGTCATTATTTTCACTGATTAAGGTAGGACTCTCTTATTAGACAAACCATGTCTGATAATAAATGAAAGCCTCTTCATAGATGATCTCAATTAGAGTGTGTAACTTTTATTTAGATCTTTAAATACTTGAAAATAACTACAAAATCTATAGATGATCTCAAATTATATTTTATTTATATGATCTTATCATAAAATAATCTAATCAAGTAACCTGAACTACTTTGCCTTCATATATAGATTTCGTTGCATTACCGGCAAGGCTAGGACATTTCATTGCTTATCGATTGAGTAGGAGACCGCCCACCCACCCACTCAATATTTTAAACTAGTGAATTTTAAATTAATAGTTGTCAATGGTTTACATTATTCAAATGAAAATACAGTTCAACTCTTAAGAAGTTTCATTTCTAGATTAATTTAATATAAATTAAACCAACAAAAGGAAAATCAATGTTCGATGAAATGCATTATAATCTCACAGATTTTCAGAAGGATAATATTTCAAACATTGATCTTAAACAATTGTGATCAATAAACTTATAATCATTTGTGGTTCAAAAGCAGGCTCAAGAATTAAATTTAGCACTATAATTGGTCTCAGCCTTCAGCTCAACACTCTTTTGCTAATAAATTTCCACCAAACCACCGAAATACTCCACGGTATCTTAAAAATTCCGAATAGGCAGATCTAGCATCGGATCTGCGTGGTTTTGCACGTTTTACCATCAAATTAAATTTTTTACACTGAATATTAATGAATTATTCTTGGTGTACATAAAAAATGAGCGAGTCTACACTTATAGAAATTATTTTGCCAGAAACATCACATAACACACATGGGGGTGGGCCCCATTTTTTTTGGACAATATTAAATCCATGTGAGCGTCTGTACAAATTCCGCAAAATAATTTTGTACAAACAGAAATTTTCTAAAAAAAAAAAAATGGTACACACCAAGCAAGGTCCAATATTAATAATAGTATTATAAAATTAAATTAATATATATACCCAAATTCAGCTCCCACCCACCTCGAATTTCAATCCAAATCCTCATCAGTTTCCTCTTATGTTCTCTCTTTACCTCTTCCTTCTCTTTTCTCTCTCCACCTCCCTTCTCTCGTCTCTCTCCACCAGCACTGATGTTGTTGCTGCAATCTAAGATGAGTGGGAAGCGGGGTTAGGGCACAATGCATAGAGAGGGGCTAGTGGCGCTTGCATTGTCGACGTTCAGCTCCGCTTCCTCGACGAAAGAGAAGCTATATGAGCTATATGGGATGGATGGAGTAGTAGGCGGGAGGATGTGACTAAGAGTTCCGTGGCAGCGGTAAAGTCAGTGGTGGGAGATTGAAAGGCTTCAGTGGTTGTGTGTTGAGAAACAAAGTTAGGGTTAAGGATGTTGGGTTTTTAATACTCAATAAATCTCGGACAATGATGCTAAACAGTTTGGATTATATTTAATAGGTCTCGGCTGATGAGTGAAATAACTATCAACACAATCAACTTATAGGCTCAACCCGAAAACAACTCGGGCCATTAGAAACAACTTAATTAGTTAATGTTGCTCATAGCCACTATAACTCTTGGATGGTCATTTTAATGTGCTGGCCGATTACTTTGTTTCTTGGCCCAATTGATGATATGACCTAACCTATATATGCCCATTTTCTAGTGTTGGCGTTGTGTGTGCTTTTTGAATTAAAAGAGGGAAATCGTGGCTGCTTCTTACTGTCTCTGCTTTACCCTTTTCTTTGCCTTTGTGGCTCCTTTTCCAAACACCACCATCTTGTGTTCATTTGGGTAGATTAGAAGTGGCAACTAAAGCGTTATAACATTAGTTGCTGGTTGGAGAGATTTGTTGATTGTGTTTGAGATTGGTAAGTTGAATTGAGCCTGGATTCTACCAAATCGAAGGTCCATTCGTTACAATTGGTAACAGAGCTTGTTGGGGGTGAGAAATCCGTGTTTTTCCAAAACCAACTGGAAACGGCCAGAAACGAAGCAAAAATCAAAAGTGAAAAAACTAAATTTTTTCTTCAAAAACCGAACTTGTAAGCTTGATTTCTAGCCAAACCAATGGCCATTTGAAGAATCCAATACCAAAGGGAGAATTAGCATGTGGAGGCGCACTTGGGTCCATCGCGTGTAGGGTGACGACCTGCGGTCGACGACGATGCGTGAGGACTCCGGTGACCATACGTGAGGGAGCGTGAGGGGTTTTCCAACGACGGTTTCTTCATTCAGGAAAATGTATATCTTGTAATATGTCATGGGATTTGGTCATATCATCTTCTACAAAATCTGAAATCACGCTATAGAAGATCGGGTCACAACATAATGCAAGCATTCAATTCAGCGGTTCGCACTTACACCTTATCGGATATAACATGCAACAACTCAACGCAATCATTAAGAAGATAAATGGTTAGCTGGTAATATAGTACATTTTATCTTCAATCTACATTCGTATACATGTATCGTATTATTGTAAAGTATGTGACTAGCGTCAACATGTTTTTTATTGTAAGATGGTGTTGGGCTCGAGAAATGGTCACGATTTTACATGCCTATGAACAGATATTCGACAATGACATCGAATATAGTAGAGTTAGTTAATGCGGTCACAAAGTCTACCAAGAACTACCATATCATAGCTTTGTTGGAGTCATTGCGTGAAACTACACAATCTTGGTTCTGCAAACATAAGCAGACCGTGCAAAGCACTTTCACAACTTTGTCGAGTAAGTACGAGAAGCATTTAAGGGAAATGAGCACAGATATGAGAAACTTGAGGGTAATCTCTATGTTTGTGACCTGAACTTCATGTTTGTGACCAAGCACATCTGACATGTGACCTAACACTTCTTTATCTTTGTTTTGGTGACTTGTTGTTTACATGACTTTGGTCGTTAATTACAGGTTTTTCCTGAAAATGAGGAAACATTTTCAGTTACTTGTGAAAGTACATTCGTTGTTGATATAGAACAACGTACTTGCACGTGTATAATACCGCAAGTTGATCAACTGCCATGTAATCGCAAGTATGAAGATGGAACCATATGAGTTATGTTCATACTATTACACAAGAGAAGCATATCGGAATACTTACCAAGGAAGCATTTTCCCTATAGGAAATCCAAATGAATGGATGATGCCCAAAGATTTATGTGAAAATGTTGTATTAGCACCTAATCAAAAAAGAAGTTGTGGAAAGCCTACCAAGAAGAGAGTCAGATCAGCATGTGAAGCGAGCATAATTATCAAATGCAGACGATGTGGTAAAAGTAGTCACAATCGCAGAACTTGTACAAGTTTGGTTCCGTTAAGTCAAAGTCAATCGAAAAACAAAGGAACGAAAAAGAAGTCAAACGATGATAGACAGTGACCATAATTCGATGAATTAATTCTTTTCTCATTCAATTTTCGTTTGTAATGTCTTAACGAACAAATATATTCATTCAAACAACATATTTTTTAATTTTTTCATTCATGTTGTTACAAATGTTGTGACCATTGAACAACTATTGCATGTGGTGATCATTTGAAAACCTACCTCTGACATTTGATTTGCTTATTATACAAAACCTGTGACCATTGAAAAAATTTGGGACGTGCACAAAACCTCGTAACTTGTGTTGTGACCACTTAAAATTAACCTGTGACTATTAACAAAAATTTGAGATATGTGCCTTATCATGTTATCAATCATTACACACAACGTCTTAATCTGTGACCTGTGATATGACCTTTGAAGTCATAATATGTGACCATTAATAATATTACACAATAATCTGTGATCTGCACTGTGACCATTTAATACCATTAACATATAACATTAATAAAATTTGGAGACTAGTGCTCTATCATGTTGTCATTCGTTGTACAATAATATGTGACCTGTGTTGTGACCATTGTAAAAGTAATGTGTGACTTGAGAAAGTAAGCTATGACCATGATTTGAAATCCAAACAACAACATTGAACAAATAAAATGCAATTGCTTAACATCCCAAGTCAACAGAGTAAAATCTCAATTATTAACTACAAAATATACTCCAGTTTCCCATCTATTACATGTTCATATTTAATATTCAGAATGTATTTCAACCGTCAATCTATGACAATACTTGCTCCTCCAGTTTGCTAGGTCGTCTTTTTGGCCTATTTGATTTCCCGATATTTAAATAGCAAGGATGTTATATCCAGTCGTGCTCTACCCGCACTACCTGCATCAAATTTTTTCGACATTGATCATATATCGTTATGTAGCATGTATTAAGCATATTTCACCATGTATATGCCACATTCATGTCTGAAAAGGAAACAACAGAATATTAATATATAACTCCAAGGAATAATGTTGGTATCTTTAATGTGGATGTCACAAATTTACCCATTTTTTTCTATTGCGGAAGTGAGAAATCTAGCATCACCTTCAATTCAACCAAATCTTTCCAGATTCCAATAGATTTCATGAGGTGTGGTATAATTTTCACAAATGGTTCAATTCCAATAAGGACCTTGACATCGTTGTATGCCTTCCTAGAGGAATTGAATACAAATAACATTCGCTTCTTTATGTCGAGCACTGCAAGCATCCATGTGCTTTATTGGTGGTAGTATTGGCAAAAACACAAGGTTCACATCAACCCAAGGAGTGCTCAACAGGATGTGTGCACCTGTAATGTCGTCAATTAGTCGTGAATCAGTGGCAATTACACTTAGATCTTGTTTGAATGTTTGATTTATGTTCTTGAGCTTGGCCTGAAACAACGATTCAGTTGTTGTAGCACTGTATTTCACATTCGACCCATTTCTTGCTAACTAATGAATGTAGTAGAAGCACAAGTCCATATGCTATTACAATGTAATATAATGAAAAATCCAGAAAGTTATACAGCTGAAGCAACATTGATGTCTAAACTAAAATAGACAAATGAAATGTAAAGAATGTCAAGTATCTTAGTGGATTTAATTCATATAACTTGTGAACTATAAATACAAACTCTGTAACCTATAAATACTGATATTTGACCATATAAATATAACATGTGACCTATAAATCTTGATATGTGACCATATAACTAATGATGTGTGACCAAAAATGCGAACTCTGCGGCCTATAATTCTACTATGTGACCATACTAATGGAAGTTGTGACCTACCAATACATGTGACGTTTCGGATATGTAACATATATTTATCAACATACTGAACTACTCAAGGACACCTCCCTCGATACGAGTTCATACCACCAGGATTTATTTCCCACAAGGAACTGACCAACTACAAAAGGTGGTTTAATGAGATCATCTTTATCATTAAACTTCTTACTGCAAATGAAAATAAATTCATTGCAAATACAGTAGGAATTGTTTCTAAACCACACATCAGATAATAGATGACATTCATACTTATTCTGGGGTTTGTATCCTCTTTGGAACCATTTCTAGAATTCAGCAATATTAGAATCATCTGCATTCTCACTATAATTTTAGAAGACAACTACGTTTCCTTGAGACTTTATTTGTTTCCCTTCTATGCCAACATATAGAGACTACAGTGCTTTAGCCAATCTGGGAGCCCTCTTAACTGACAATTCGGAGCTTGGTGGAGGGACATGCGATTCTTAAAAATGGAAATTGAAATCAAACGTGTAAAACAATTGTATTTATACCATACAGATACGTTGTGCCGATTATGGAAGATAATCTGTGACTTGTGACTTGTACATAATCTACAACATAAACCTGAGATGAAGAAATGTGACAGTAGTAATTGGTAATACCTCATTCACAGCAAAGTCGTCTCCTTCAAGACATTGGAAATGACAGAGTCAATTGCAATTCTTTGGACTTCATTTCTTCTGACTGGGTTGCTTGTGTATATCTAATACCCAGATCAAATTGTAGACCAGAGGAGAGAAATTCGTCGGCAGTATCCATCTTTCGCTTCCCTTTCACATCAGCTATTTTTTTCACCTGAAAAGTAAAATGAATAATTGAATGTCAATAGTTAACTAAGATCGGATTTCAGAAGTCAACTGTTATAGTAATAACTTACTTGGTCTACAGGTTCAGAATCTCCCACAACATTTACCACAGATTTCTCTCTAAATTTGTTCAAAATTTCACCATCGAATTGGAAATCAATGCTATAACAGATTTTGATAAAAATTGCATATTCAATTTGATGTCCAGCAGGTCCGTATGGATTTCACCTTGCATTCGCACAATAATGTTCATTTTCTTCTGCTTATCAGACTTCAACATGGACATCTATGACTTTATATCATCAAGTCGTTGATTCAGAAATTGATTCTTGGAATGGAGTTCAGAGATTTGTCCACTAAGCCGTTCTATCAGTTCAGCAACCATCTGCACCACATGATTACCTATAATCAGTTCCAATTTTATTATGAAAAACACTAATAACATAACTGTGATTGATTCAAATTAGCCTAAAGACTGTGACCTGTGAACTGTGGCCTGATTATGTTAATCAAGCAGCATGCGATGCACTAACATTAAACTAACTACTTACATCATTCGATGGAGGCCCAGCTAAATAAGGTGTACGTGGAATTACCGTGGGATGATGTCCCCTGCCATCTGGGTGGAGTGTCTACAAAATCATCATCATCATCAACTTCAATATCGACATGTCCAATTCTACGATCAATTATCATGAGAAGAGGTGTGGATGGTTTTACACCAGAAGAACATGGCTTCTTGCTTGTATCAGTTTGATAAACTGGTTGATTTGTATTTCTGTCCTTTCTCTTCTCCACACGTGAAAGTTTTGGTTGGATAAGTTTGATATATAGAACTTCGGACGTGTATGGCATTGCCATTTCAGTATCAGGCGGGTCCAAGTCACATATTTTGAACTGCCATTCCAAATGCATTGAAATATGTAATGTCAGAAATGCTACAATCCACAAAACATCAATTCGAATGTTGACTTGTAATACTAATTGGGTGTACATTGAAAACATTAAACCTTTGACATATGTGATGTGAGATGATCCTATACAGGATGTAATAATGTGTTTGTGACCTATATGTGTGATTTGTGACTCAATGAAAATGAACTGTGACCCATAGTGTATCATTTGTGATTTAATGAAAATGAGCTGTAGCATATCTGCTGTGATATGTGAATTTAAACTATGTACACGTGACATGCAAATTTCTATTATATTTAGACACTTATATTCGTGTTTGAGAAGCAATTGGGTCCTTCGAGCTTGGCAGCCGATGCGTGATCATCTGTCGTCCAATTCCTTACACGGGGGTAATCTCTTGAAATCCTTTTGGCTATACATCCATCGAGACTAGGAAACGTCTCATATATCCATACTTGAAACACTATCAAAAGACCTTTTAATCTATAATGGGTTGTTCTCTTACTCAAGCCCTCACTAAGTGAACTGATAAGTGTGTCAAACAGTGATTTTCCCTAAGGGAACATGTTCATTTCATTAAAATCTTTAACTGGAACAAACAAGTAGTATTCAACAACTTTCTTGTAATCTCTGGGAAGCAAATATGAAGTGATGAAATAAAATGCACTGAGCATGAAAACATCTTCATCTGGAATGTCGCCAGCATCAATATATACCTCCTTGAAATCTTCATGTATCACAACCTTAAACAACTGAAATATTTCTCTTTCAAACGGGACGTCATCTTTAGCAGTGTGTTCGTATCACCATTCCCAAAATATCTAAGTTCAGACACTAAACGAAACTCCGGAAGCGAGAATCTAACAAATCGCCATGCTATATTGAACCACATTTCGTCTACATTCGGTTGTCGAACCTGCCTCAAGAGGAAATAATGGATCAAATGCGGTTGAACGACAATTTCATCCCACTCGAGAAAGTGGTCAAAACATGTATTACGAATAATATTCCTTTGTGCCTCCATCAGATGGTTTTAAACTTCGACAACACGCCCTTAGTGTTATAAAGTAATTTTACCAGGAAACTAACTTTTCTTTGGTATAACAAAAGTCCAAACCTCCATAAAGATCTCCAAAGAACGTATCAATTCAAAAAAATTGAAAAGAAAACCCACCGTATGGTCACAACCTCGACACGTGCATACTGGTCACACAAAAAAAGTTTGGTCACAAACGGTTTGGTAGGTCACAAACGTGATTATTTTTTCCATTGCACAATTCATAAATCAAACAAAGCAAAGATCATTGTTTATGTGTCACAATACGGAATACCAATATGCAATGAACTCATACATCGCAAATTGAATATAGCATAAGTCACAAAGAACGTATTAATTCAAAAATCGAACAAAAAAACCCCTATATGGTCACAACCTCCACACATGCATACTAGTCACACAAAAAAAGTTTGGTCACACACGGTTTGGTAGGTCACAAACATGATTATTTTTCCATTCCACAATTCATAAATCAAACAAAGCAAATATCATTGTTTATGGGTCACAATACGGAATACTAATATGCACTGAACTCATACATCACAAATTGAATATAGCACAAGTCTCAAATGTATAATACACCATCAATACACGTTATACATCACTTTTAGGGTTCAAACTTATGATTCAATTAAAAACCAAATCTAAAAATATCTCAAATACCTTATTCTCCTACTTGTTTTTGACAGAACGATTCGATTTGTGTATTTTAAATGACGAATCTTCATAAACCTCCACCGACTTTCTTTTACCTTTTCTATCTGGTGCCTCAACTACATTCATCCATCTATCTTCACTCCTTGAATGAGCCATTTGGGTTTGGGTTTGAGATGTATAGATTTCGAGTTTGGGGTGTAGAATATATAGCTTCCACGGAGTGAATGCACTTATAGTTTACGGTGTGATTTTATGGTATGATGGTAGTGGTGATTTCACTGGAGAAGAAACGGCGATGATGAAGATGCTATGCGGTTGTGGCCTCGTGGGTCTGTGAAGAAGGAAGAAGAGAAGTGTGTTGAGGCTTCAAAAAATATGGAAGTTACGTAGTTTTCCAACTTTATCACACTTAAATCACGGGGAGAATCTGTTACAATATATATTATCAAATATATTTTTTAAAATATAATTTATATATATTATGTAGTATCTAATTAAAGAAAAATATCTGACTTTTGAAAATTAAAATTTCAAATCTGATTTTAAAATAAAGATCTTGAAAAGTAGGGAAGTATGTAATTTCTACTAATTATAAACTTGAGCCCTTTCAGCTCTCTAGTTAACGTGTCCAATAATCCTTTCATTTGTGTTTAATTGAAGATATTGTATATTAATAAACTTCTCGTCCTCATATTATATTGAAATTTCAATATTGTTATATATATATTTCGATAAGGAAAATACACCTTGAGACTTTGAAGACTTACTCCAGTTCATTAACATATGTATTTAATTATTTAATATTTCCACGTTGTACTATTAAATTAAATTTTGTACACTGAATATCTCAATCCTTACAAAATACGAGCACAAGACCTTAAAACTAGACGGTTTAAGATTCGAGTAAGTAATCATTGTCATGGATAGACTCAGAGAATCCCTCATACCTTCAGTCGAGGGAAGCAGGTTATGGGATGAACAGCTACGGATCAAGTAGCAGAAAAGAGTCAAACGTGGTCATGGAGAAAGATACATGAGATCTTTCTTTTCCCACCAATTGACAATTATATCTCTTTCTTATACCTTGGAACTTTCTCCTATCTCAATTTAGGTTGAGGAACACTTTTATTGTCTGGAATACAAGCTTAGTGAAGGATGAAACCACAAAGAGTACAAACTAAACTGGAGTCGTATGTCCAAGTTTTGGCTAAGATACATGAACAACAATCAAATGTTAAAGAACATCAGTGGCATTGAGCCCAGATGACAAGCCCAGTGTAAAGTTCAATGATAAATAGTTCGAATTTAATTAAGTACTCTATATATAATTACGCATTCATCTAATTCACATTTGTTGCAATATGAAAAACTCATTATCAAGTTAGGTATTTTATTTCATCTATATTCGACCAAGTTAAAACAGTTCATTCCAATAAAATAAGTAATTTCTTTTTTTTTTTATAAATCATTCTTTACTTAAGTTAAAAATAAATTACTTATTTAAACAATAAGAGGGCTACATGTTTGACTAGACTTAAAAGTGTGTGTGTGTGTGTGTGTGTGTATATTCATTCGTTACTTATTCATACTTATAAGTAAAAATTAACTTATTTTGAGAAACTTTTAAAACGTGACTTCATTGAAAATTTTATAAATTTTGGCCCACCCCTACATCCCTTTTTTGGGCTCCGCCCATATTTCAATGCTGATGAGACAGAGCACACCTTATCAAACCATGTTCTTAGTATCCAAGTGTGACAATTATAAATCGCTACAACAAGGCCAGGTTTACAATGATACAATCAGTCTTTGATGAAATGAAGACAAAAAAAAAAACTACATAGTAACAAATCATGTTTTCGCTTTATAAAAGCTAGGTTTATAATGACACAGTGAAGCACGAACTTTGTCTTCACTACTTTGCATATAGTGATAAAGACAGAAGCTAGGAGATTTCAACAATGGATACCCTCATTATAGGAAAAAGAAAGTAAAAAACCTCCATTGCTTTGAGGTATAGAGCAGTAAATCAGACAGAATATCAGTGGGGAATCTGTACCGGCTCCTGTTTATTCAATTCCATAGGTTCTTGTAATGCTGGATTGATGGGAAACAGCATGCATTGTGCATATTGTGCCATTAGTTGATCTACTAGCACCAGGGCTACAGCGGCTTCCACCATTGGAACAGCTGCATCACAACCATTGGGCAGGTAAGTGGCCTATAAAGTTCGTGAATACTTCTATAGTTTCTTTGCCTAAATAACCGCTTCCCAAATCTAGAAAACTAAGGCCCTATTCTCTTTACCATTTTCAAGTTGTTTTCTGTTTTCGATTTTCCAAAACAGTGAAAACGCGTGTTTGAAAATAAGTTAAAAATTTACAAATGAAACACAAAACGACAAATTTGTTATTTTTGGTGTTTTCAGTTATAATCAAGCCAAAATTCTTAAAACTTGTTTTTGGTATTTTCAAAACAATTTTTCAAAATGACAAAAAGAACACATTTTTAACAATCTCAAAATGGACACTTAAAACACAAAACCCAAAATAA
>CAIGRL010200992.1:0-11258 GCA_903798325.1 Fraxinus xanthoxyloides | reverse complement strand
ATTACTTGTCGTCATTGCGCCGATCTGCCAACTCGTGATACTTTAGAGCTATTAACGTGTTATCTGACAACTCAACATCTGACTCAAACCCTCCTGCATCACGAACACTCAATTTTCAAAATTATTCACTCGGACCTCGAAACTCAATATTATAAACAATAGAGAAGTATTTTACTTCTCCTTATCCGTTGGTTGACCTATGCAACTCATTTAATTCATCGATGATCGAACCAAACTGGGCATAGTTACAAAAACTATCCGTAAAGTAGATTCTATCATCCAAAAGCCAAAAGAGTGGGGGTGGGGTATGATGATGATTCGATGATTTAAATGTGCAGGGTAGTGACCATTAAATGTTCTTTATATATGTAATCTTATTCCTGGCCTTCCTCTCTTTCAAAAGAAAGTTGTAGGCGATTAGATTCGACACTAGCGTGAGCACTTGGGGACATTGGTTTCATAGCTGGAACCCTCATAAATTTTGGAGGATTCAACAACCACTCACAAAAAGCTGCTTCTGTCAAAACTTTTAAGCTCATATATTTCCTACATCCCTACACTTTTCGACTTTTCTTTTACCCCTTACTTTTACCGTTTGGTTTTCGGTTTTGAGTTCGAAAATCTTTTATGGGTTCTTAGTCAACCCTCAAATTCACAGCAACTGTGATGCTTTTCTAAAAGAAAAGTTCTCAATTCAAACGTGTCCTTCCCTTTTCCACGCAATTCTTTTCATCTCCAATCAATTCTTCTCTTATGATACACGTTTTGGTTTTTTTGACAGTTAAAAATTATTGACGCGAGAAGGAAACGTGAATAATAATAATAAAAAAAATTTGTTCATAACACATGAACTGGTGTTGTTCACCAGGGAACAAAAAAACTGAAATATTATTAATGTAGGGTTGATGATAATGTTATGCATTAGGTCACACAAATGATATTGATCGAGGATTGAATCCAATCCTAACACCAAATTTAAGAAGAATAAGAGAGTCCCTACAATGAGAAACTCCATTCTTCTATTATGTTACAAAAACAAGGGTGCTATCCTTTTCCAGCTTGATTGAAAATTTCCAACAGCACGTTATTCGTCTCAAAGTTAATTATTGAATTTTGTCATAAGCCATCTTGTAAGTTTTCCTTCATTTGGGTGTAATTTCCTGAAATCCCAGCACACTGACTGAGAGTTCTATTCATATATTATCAATTTTTCAATCAAGATTCAAGATCGACAATATAACAATTTCGCAATCTACAGTTATAGAAGAGTATCAACATTAAAATCAGTAAAATATTGAGATATCGACTAAAATATATCATAATGTTATAATTGATTCTTGTCTTGTTGAAAGAGGATAAATTTTATCTTGTCCAAGTCCAGTTTATTTTCATTAAATATTCGACACATAAATATTTTTTTCGTAAATGAGTAACAGTAAAACTTAAGCTCTAAAACATTTGTAACTATTGGAAGATGGAGAAGGAGCCTAGAAGGCTGTCCATTAGTTCAACTCGAATTGTCTTCTTACTCATCCTCCCTTCGCTCTTTCTTGATTTCTTCTGTGGGAATATTATCCCATTTGATCAATGTAAGTCTAGCTTTATACCATCTTCTACAAGCTTAATTCTTCAACATGGTGAACATATCTTCTGAAATTGCAGGGATTCAATACTACGAAACAATTTTCACCAGTAGAGGGATCAGCAATGACACAGTTCAACAAGAGCATGAGTCCCTGAAATTTCTACTTTCGAGAGTAGTGACTAGTGAGTAATATTGAACTACCTCGTTCAACAAATTCCTCACATGTAAGTCATTCAGTTTTTTTAACCAAATGTGTAGGTTGTGTTGAAACTGCCTAACATATCTGTTGAGCCCAAAAAAATTGTGATCCAGCCCAATTGACAAAGGATGCAACCGGGTAGTCCATTACTGTTGCTTCTCACGTTTTGATAAAACACGATTTTCTAATTGTTGAAGAATCTGCTGAGATGGTGACACATGGTGATGACACGATCGTTGGATGCACTCCTGACCTATAACTCTTCAGATTGTTCCATTCTAATGAATCGATTCATTCTCTCTAGATCTAGGATTTTCTCTCGTTTTGCTTGTGAGATTTTCTCTCATGAAAACCTTTGGTTTTCACTGTGTAATCTGTGAGGTTAGATAATCTTGGTGATATCTATGTCCGATTACTGTATTCTTGGTTATTTTGTTCTTCTGATTCTTGGTGAGCAGAAGTTTGAGCGATTACTTGGTATAATCTGTAAAAGAGAGAAGGAGAATTAGGTTGAGGGATTTTTTGAGTGATTTCTTGTTTATATCATTCTTGTACTTGCTAAACTTCATTCTATAATAGTGGATTGGAGCGTTATTCACTAAGGTGAATGCTCAACGGGTGAGTAGCCTCTTGGTGAACATCAGGAAAATACTGGTGTTCTTTTATGTTTCTGTTGATTTGGTGTTCTTCTGGGACTGTAAAATTCCTACATTGTGTACAGTTTTTTTGTAAGACGCTGAGAAACTAATTGGTACATGTAAACAGGGGAAGATCGAAAGAAGCTTCAAGCTACTAGATTTGTGAGCCATACGACTACGTACTTGGCTCATTCTGTTACAAATCAACCTGTTAGGATTAACACAGGCACAATGACATTTCATATTGCGTCTGATCAGCCTGTACAAGAAACTGTGGTTCAACCATATGCAAGGCAAGAAGATCATAATCTTCTCAAAAACATCACACCAGTAAAGATACTACAGGGTAATAATACTATGCCACCGGCTTGCCAATACATTTACAATGTCCCCGCTGTAAACTATGTAAGGACTATAAACACCACATTAGTATGATATTGTTCACTTTGAACCTAATCTCTCATGGATTTGCTTTTGAGCTTTAACATAAAAGGCTTCATATCAATGAAGATATTGTCCATACTTATAAACTCATGATTCTCCCCACTTCTAGCCTCCCCACTTCTAGCCAATGTAGGATTTTGGTCGCACACCCAACAGTCCTCCCTTTTATGATTCAACCCCGATATCAAGAATATTTTGATATCAATTGTTGAGAAATCGGTCAAATAATTAAAGAAGAAAAATATAGACAATATGAAATTTAATGGATCACACAACAATCAAGAAAATTGTGGAAGAGGAAAATTCATTATATAAAAAAAAACAACCAATTGTCTTACAAGATTTGATCATCTCAATCTAATCTAAACAATTTTCTTTTGTTTCTAATGTATACACGAAGATCTAATTATTATAAACTCTCTTTTCTCACTTTTTTTTAGTTTTAATTGTGTCTATACCTTGTAGAGTATTTATAGAAGCCAAATCTCGAAGTTTAGGAGTTCAAGATGAAATAAAAGTCCCAAATATCGAAATAGAACAAGAAAACTACCAAAAAAGGCATTTTCAAGCCCTAGCCGGCCCGAACTCGGCCCGTCAGGCCGGGCACCAGGCGTCGCTTTGCCGGGTGTTCTACCCCATTCTTGTTCTTGGCGTTGCAACGCCACTCCTTGGAGCCGTAGCGCCCGTCTCTTGGGTATAATGCTCCAAAACTTACATTTAGCCATCTAAAGTCCTCCTTCAATTCAAACTCATAATTATCATTGAAATTTGATCTTCACAACTTAGAATTCTACAAATTCAAATACTTTAAACTTCTTCCAATCATAACACCAAAAAATACTACAATATTAGATTTCCAATCAAACCATACTTCAAAACCAAGATTAAACAAGCTTCCTTCATACAACAAACTTCTAAATTATATAGAATTTTTGTCACAAAATCTAACACTCCCCTCAAACAAACAAAGGACCATCGAGTCTCCCCTCAAACGATGATCCATCCGTCCACTCTCTACCAACCAGGATTCTCCACTCTCTTCTTCACCGTGTTGGGGTCAGGACACGTCCATGAAACATCCAAAGAGCACTACTTGATCGGAAAGTTTACTCTATTTAGGTCAGCTCTTTTTCAAAGTGTTGGGGTCAGGATACGCCCATGAAGCATCCGGACCACACAGTCTGTCCAATAGAGCTCATCCACGGATCCCATCACGAGCAAACCGAGGATCACCACCTTCTTTCTAGGATCAATAGTTTGGGCTTGAATTTCAAGGCCATTTGGCTTTGACTTCCAGCGACACCCCCTGAGGGTATTCGATTCAGAATTTCAAGCAGTTTCTTAGACAAGCATATAATCTCAAGTTTGCCCACATATCAGAAATCAGAAGGCCAAATTTAGTGCTGGTATCCTGCAGAAAAAACAAGAAGGTTCCTAAACGAAGATGAAATGGTTTCCACGTTGGAAGAATTAGGCTTTCTAGTAATTATTGTTGCAAGAAATAATGTATTATCAAACTTAAACAAATTAGCGCATATAATACACTCGTGCAGAGTCTTCGTGGGAGCTCATGGAGCTGGCCTTACGAATGAGTTGTTCTTGCCTGCAGTTATGGTGCAAATTGAACTAATCGGCCTGCAATGGCCTGCAAAGGCTTATTATGGTGATCCGACATGTGCAATGGGCGTGCACTACTTGCCATACAGGATCGAACCAGAGTAGAGTTCACTTTTGAAAGTATTCAGACAAAATCATGCAGTGTTCAAGGACCCTCAATCCTTCAGCTCCGAAGTAGGCAGGGAGATATATCTTAACAATCAGAATGTAAGGATTAATCTTGCAAGGTTTAGGGAGACAATGGTTGAAGCACTTAGTATTGTTGAAGACTCAGATGTATAATTTTGAAGTAATTAATCATTCTCATTACTTACATAAAGGAAAAGCTTGCAGAAAATACAGATGAACTTATTTATTTTACATCCTGTTCGAAAATCAAAGAAAGAGAAAACGATAACTAAAAACAATAATGAAGTGTAAATAGTGTCCTAAGCAAAAAGAGATGATGCTCATATGTAATTCACTTCCTTGCAAAACTTGCATTTGCCATGTTGCTTTCACTGCCATATTTTGGAGGGTTTTTACTGTCTACCAATATTTGCGTTTATATTGCCAATGATGGAGCTTAAGGCTTCTGCTAGGGCAGAAGTAAAATTTGGGTCTGAGGAAATGGCTGCAGTAGCTGCATTCGTCACATCGTGAGAGCTTTCACTACTAAAAGAAGCAGCATCAGAGACTCGGTGGAGAAATCTCGAATGGTTGTAAAGAGCCTGGGCAATGGCCTGTGGCCCCAGCCCAAAATCTCCAGTAAATTGGCCTTGGAGTATTTGCAAGTGTGGATGGGTTGTGGGAGTGTTTGTGAGATCCAATGTAACAGTAGGGAATGGTGCTGAAGCTGAAATTGATGCTAAATTTGCTGTGTAAGGAAGAATAGTTCTAGTAAGCACGTTAGGGTTCATGAATCCATCGGCACTTGGCATTGGCCCTGATAGCAGCATTGATGCAGCTGCAGAGGTGGTGGAGGCCATTGCCATGGCAGCAGGGGGCAGCGGATGGTTGTGGTTGCCTTCGTAAGTGGTTGTAAGTACCGAAAGATCTTCTACGCACCTTTGCACCTGTCACATAAACATAGCCTTGTGTAAATTGCATTTAAATAAAACTTGTTCTCTTTTACAAAACCTAAAAGTTTTTTCCAAAGGTGATATTAAATGAATAGTTCAAATTTCATTGGGGATAAATCCATTAGAATCAATGTACTTTGAATGTTCGTAACTACCGTCTAAGTAACAGACAAATTAGTGGAATGTCACTTTTTCTATTAGTTAAACTAACAAAAGTGGACAAAATAACCGACCCGAATCAAAGTTTAAGCTCAATGAACATCTTACAAGTTATAACAGAGTGAAATATATTTAGTAACAAACCTAAAACTTTGCTAGATGTTCACAGGAGTACTGAGTGTACCTAACCCTAAATATATAACTTCGTCCCTTTATTGACATTCTCAGGTTTTTAGACGAGTTGGTTCCATATTAATATAATTCAAAAGATGTTAATTAAATCAATTGATCATGAGAAAAGTAGCATCAATAATAGGGTGATTAATCCTACCTGCTTGCGCACTGGGCAGCCAACTGCCATGGTACATCGGTAATAAGCTCGAGGGCAGGGGTTTCCTTTTGCCATTTTTTGCCCATACTTTCTCCACTGGCATCCATCAGAGATCTGTGTAAAAAGCTCAATATAAATATTTCTTCACTAAATCAAGACCAGGTGACAAAATAGTTCATTAATGAATAAGAACGAATGATATATAATAGACGAGATTTTAAATTTTTTCATTGTGTTCTTGTCTTGACTTACCATAGGTGCCTCTGATCGTGCTCGAACTGCTACGCGGGCCTTTTTCATAGTGGCTTCTGCGGCCTGATCCATATCGTTGGAAGAAGAATGAAATTTTGGTACTTTATTTGGAATCCATTCTTGAAAATTCTTTTCTGGGCTTTTTCCTATCTGTATTTTTGTCTGAAAATTCTTCTGCAATTCATCAGCCATTGACTTCTCTTCCATATCTTTTAATACTGAATGTGAACGTTTATCTTTATCATCAAAAATCTGTCAAAATATCACAGTAAAATAAGATCAAAATTACCTCTTTTAGTTCAATATAGAATAAAACTAAACTGTATATTAGTAGCAACCTTTTGATCTGCTGCGGTTGCATCTTGAAATTTTTGTTGATGCTGTAAGAGTGTTACAATTTGCATCTGTAAAGAATAATTTTTACTGTTTATTTGATTCAATGTAGCTCTTAATCGTTCATTCTCCGTGTTCACACGATGTAGCTCAGACCTGATAACTACAACCTGCACCAGAATTCATCTTAAAAAGTCAACCTAGTAAAAAGATTGTTTTTAATTTGATGTAAAAGTTACCCTAAACACTTACTTCATTGGAAATTCTGGGTGATGCATTATTTTCCTCCATAGACTTGTAACTGGCCATAGCTTTTGTCGTCAGAAGATTCGAACCAGTCTATAAAATCATAAAAAAATCGAAAAAAACTAAAAATAAAACCTTTGATTTTCGAGGAAAAAAAGGGGGGGTTTTCATAGTATATTAAGAATAACTAGCATACGCTTAAGTTAAGATGAAGTTCTTGTTCAACACCATCAAATTTGTTCTCTTTCTTGAATTGAAACGTCGTTGATGCATCCTTAGAACTGTTCCTATCAGCAAAGAAATCCATTTCATTGACAACCCTTTTCTCTCCATGATCATCATGAGAGTTGATAATCACCGTTTGATCGTGATCACGTGAGCCGTCCATAATTACATGCAAGATCAAAATAAACAAAAGAAGAAGAAGAAGAAAAACTTGATCTTCAATGGAGAGTCTCCCTCTTTTTCTCTGTCCAAATTAAAGATGAAAGAAAATGAGCTTCTGAGAGTCTCTGAGTGCGTATTTAGGGTCTTATTAGAAGTCTGCAACTGAATAGGCTTTAATATCCATAGGAAATGGAAGAAAAAAGGGCGTAAGTTGGACCGAATGAGTGAGGGATGGTGTGTCAGAAACGAGTTTGACTCGTTCTCCCACAAATTCACCTTCCCAATTCGCCCGGCGCATTCCACGTTACAAGGGAACGACCGGGGAATAGGAACCTACTAATAATCAACTCACAATTCAGTACGGCAGAACAAAAGAAATACTCATTTATTTCGCAGTGCATTGACTGGGAAACTGAGTCTTTGGCAATAAATTTCATAATTAAATACTTTTCGAAGACGTGTAGATATTGTTTAATGAATATATATATATATATACAATAAATTAGTTAATTATAGAGTTCTCTCGTTATAAGTTAACGACCAAAAAGAATAAATATTTGTAGTTTTTCTCGCTCGAAAACTTTTAAACTCTACATAGGTATATTCTTTTCAAACTTGCTCGTGTTTTGTAATCATTAATTTCATAATAATCAATATGAACATGTTTAGCTCTACTTATAAGTTACTTCATTAGAAAGTAACTTAAGACTTAAATTTCAAGTCTATCATAAGTATTGAAAATCATTCTTAAGAAATTAAATTAGTAATATAAAAGAATTTCTATTAAAAAAAAAATCATTGAGTTATTTGTGTAACTCAATATATTCACTATTTTTTAATGAAAAACAAATAAATTACTAATAAATAATTTTGAAAAAATTGAACTAATATGTCGGTTCAATCAATCTCGCTATTATAATTTTCTTCCGGTGTGAAAAGTCGAGATGAAAATTATTTTTTTCTCACAAGCAAAACGTACACACAGCTAGAAGATTCTGGCCGATGGAAAAGGGTGTAACCTTGCATTGATTATTTGATCAAATTCTCATGGAGAAAGGACAATTAAACTAGCCCTTTCAAGATAGCTAAATTATGAGATATGGCATCCAAAGTCAATTTTTAACTAGAAGATAGAGTCATTTGGCCATTATTTTTGACAATTTCCCTTTCAGTTCGATCAACTTGGCTTAAACACCAATAGATATGACAATGTTTTCGCTCTAACAAGTAGGATTGAGATAAAAATGACCTTGGCCCGATAATCGGGATAAACGACAAGACGAGAATTTATAAAGAAAAAAAAAAGTCATAACATGAATGATGTTAATTGTAATAATTAAGAAATAACGGTCATTTTTAAAATACATACCATTCTATAATGCCTGTAAATTAGTTGTCATGATAACTTTATATGACATTTATTATGTAGAAAAATGTTTCGTCGCGACTTGTAAGTTTCGTAGAAAGTCTATCCTTTGCTACTTGCGGTGGATTTTAGAGGTAGAGGAGGAAAAAAATGTGCCAAAAGAAGATTAAGGATGTATTTGACGAATTTTTAAAACTTATGAATTGATCAAAAATAATTTTTAATAATATTATAGTTCATACTCATAATTTTGTTTCTCCAGTGTTGTCTTATTATCATAGGATCAATTACACGGAGAGCCAACCTTTTTAATGCCCAATATCGGTTTTAAATTAACTTGATGAAATTAAACGTATGATCTTCAAATGTAAGACTTTTTCAGAGTTTGAGTTATCCAAAAATAATTGCTTATTTCAGCTTAATCAATTTTTCACCTACTCCCATTTAAACTAATAAAACAAGAGACCTAGGCCGTGGACTGCCTATACAGATGTGAAAGATCAACATATTTTGGAGTGTTGTTTGGCAGTTATTATTTGAAAAGTATTTTTTTTTTTTTGGGAAATATATTTTTTGAAGTAAGGAAAAGTTATGAAAAAATGTCGAATAACTATTTTTTATCAGAGTATGTGATTAAAAATGAATATGGGAAAAGCTGATTTTGAGGACCCATTTGGAAGAGATTCCATTATTGTTTATGCTTTTTGTAGAAGGTAGAAGAGCTTTTTGAGAAAATTAAGTTAGTTTGAGCTAAAAAAATTTCTAATAAGATAAAACACTTTCATAAAATTATTCAAATAAATTTAAAAATAACTTCTTAATTTCGAAAATAGTGTTGGGAAATATGTAGGAAAATATGGAAAAAAACTAATGAACTCCAAATCACGAAAATCGTTATTTTTTAATAGATGTTTCTTCCTATCCAACGAAGTCAAGATTTGAGTATGATAGAAAATCTCTCTCAAGATACAATAGAGGCGTTTGATTCAAACTGTGACTATTTGATCAAACTAAGGAGACACTCTATAAAGAAATTAATGATGCCAAAAGAAATAGAGAATAATAGAAATAACAAATTTTGTTTTTTTAAATGTGTTTTGCAAATGAGAATTCGCCCAGAATATATAGAAATGGAGGCAACCATTGGAATATGTGTGTCCCTTGAAATGAATGAACGTATATGTTGGAAAAAACTTTTAAAAACGAACAGTTTGCAAAACAAAAGATAAACATGCAAAATGATAAAAAAAATATTTAAAAAACTGTTTTTAACCATTTAAAACTCATATCCAACGGGCCCTAAATCAATTTTTAACAATTAAAAGTATATCCAAAATACTCTCTATTTTCAAAGAGCATATTCTACAATTTAGAGAGTATCCATAAATTTATAGAGTAAAAATTTTGAAGTACTCCTACATGCTTTTTATATTTAATACTTAATTTTAGTGTTACTCCCAAAAAAATATTTACCATTTTTTCTATCTTTTATTTTCATTAGTTTCCCTCTAAATTATTATATTATTTTCTTCCATTGAAAATTGAAATAATTTGAAAACATTAAATTATAGAGAGTGGTTTTGACTCTCCAAACTCACTATCTAAATTAAAATGTTATTTTAAATAGTTTTTTAGCATAATTTTAATGATTGATTTTGTAAAGTAGAGAGCATCGTATATTTAAAGAGTCTTTTGAAAATGTTCTAACAAGTACTCAATTCTACAAAAGCAAAAATACAGGTGGCTGCATTTATACCAATTTTATTGATTTATTAATTAATTAAACATGTCAAGATCTCAATAACACATAATTTATAGTCACAATCACAAATCGCATAAGGCTATAATCACATGACACGCATTGTGAGTCACTATGACAAATTTAATCGCAATTACACATTTTTTAGGCAACATATTATTTATTGATAACAAATTATTCATTNAAATTAAAATGTTATTTTAAATAGTTTTTTAGCATAATTTTAATGATTGATTTTGTAAAGTAGAGAGCATCGTATATTTAAAGAGTCTTTTGAAAATGTTCTAACAAGTACTCAATTCTACAAAAGCAAAAATACAGGTGGCTGCATTTATACCAATTTTATTGATTTATTAATTAATTAAACATGTCAAGATCTCAATAACACATAATTTATAGTCACAATCACAAATCGCATAAGGCTATAATCACATGACACGCATTGTGAGTCACTATGACAAATTTAATCGCAATTACACATTTTTTAGGCAACATATTATTTATTGATAACAAATTATTCATTTTTTCGATAATATATTATTTATTGGTCGTAAATTATCCATTGTCACAACTACATAAATAATCGGTCATGAGTCAAGCGGTGAGCCATCTAAAGGCGCACCCTAAACCGTTGTAGCAATGGGTGAAGTAGTGGTTGTGGTGATGATAACGTCGATCAGTGGTGGTAGGCGATGATTGTGAAGTGGTGATAACAACGAACGGTGGTGACGGGAAACAATTATGATCGCGTCGGTGTGAATTGTGACTTGGAGAATTAGTAAAAGAATAGGTGGGGTGGGAGAATAATATAGGTGGGGGCCACCCCACCCCCCGGTACACCAGCAAAATTCATTCTAATTTTGAAAGAATAAAGTTAAAAT
>CAIGRL010200987.1:0-16015 GCA_903798325.1 Fraxinus xanthoxyloides | reverse complement strand
ACCTTACCCTATCTTCATACCCGATTAAAGCGGGACGGGGCTGGATCGGGGTGGGGCGAGGCAAGTCCCCTACCCCATTTATTGCCCAATTTATTTTATTTTTTATATCTTTAGTTAGTAAATACAATTTTTTTTTTTACTATTTTGTTAAAAACAACTTATATTCTCTTTAAAAATGTGATAAATTTATTATTTTTGTTCGATATAAAACTTTAATTTAAAATTAACTTTAAACGGGGAGAGTAACGGTGCAAGGACTATGTTTTCTGTCCCCGCCTCGTCCGCGTTTCGGGGTAATGACTCTCCTCCCTTCCTCATCCCATTTATCCGGTTAGACAAGTAATCCCTGCCTCATTCGGGACGGGGCCCATGGGTATCGGATCGAATGAGTTTTTTTGCTATCCCTATTTGGACGTGAAAAATCTCAAAGTTTCATAATCCTTGTTTGGTAGTGATTTTAATATATGTCAATGTCAATAATCAATTTTTACCATATATTTTATGAGACTTTTCAATCATACATTTCATCAATTTTAATCAAAATTTGTTCACCAAATAGGGGCATAATAAGAGTTCCCACTAAACCAACATAACACCAAGTACCCCTCACCCAACTAGCCCACCCCACCTCTATATTGAAATCAAACTATGTTCAAGTTGAAGAATGTGTGTTTGATAAGTAATATTGAACTAGATTCATTTAGGACCTATTTTCATAATTTTATGTTTTTAGTATTCAAAATCATAATCGACAATAAGAATTTGATTCTTTTCATGAACGGGAAAACAAACACATCTTGTCTCTCTCCCTCTCCCTCTTCAAAATATAAATACGTCTGTTCCACTCTCTTCCTCATTTCCATTAGCACACAACTAGATATTGAAAACAAGGGGTTTTCACGTATACATTACATGGCTTTCTCCGAACCAAGATTTTTGTGCAAAAAAATCCAAATAACAACCAACCAGGGATATGTTTTTGCTCTCTATGAGAAAGATTATCAAAACTTACCGGTTCGACAAAGAATATTTATTCAACTTCTTCTTCCTCACTTTCTACTTCAACTGTTTATTATTCTTCTGCTTCTTTTTCAACCTACATGTCCCCGAGTCGTGCATCATGGGATCACTTCCGACTATGGATTATTCATTTTCTTTCACATATTTATGCATTAATGGATTGAAAAAGAGCAGATCCATTGCTTTTGTTGCAAAGAATTGAGATGAAGATTCTGTAAATAGGAGGAAGAAGAAGAAGGTAAGAAGATTAGCGTCTGAATAGGCCTTTGTATTTTCAAATAATTAAGAAAATTTTCAAATATTAGGTTAAGTATTTTTTTTTCCCACTTAAAAAGGGCATGTTACGAAAAGTTATGTAAATGAAGTATTTCTCGTTGATTTCATTAGAGCATACAAGGGTGATTATATTACATGTAGGCCACTTCTATAAAGGTAAGAAACTATTCTAGGAGCATGAAGATCCATAATACCCAACTTTTGAATGAATTAATGGAAAAGATCCTTCCCGAGGACCTTAATGAAAATATAAGGCAACTGGAGTCTAGTAGAAATATGCGGAGGAAGGATGAGTTCAGAAATGTATTTCTCTCGCACGGAATGACAGTTGGTTTCAATGTATTTGGTGCGCTAATGCAAAATGGGATTTCGAGTGATGTGGAGAGCAACCTCATTGTCACAATAGAGCAAAATACGCAATGGATGTATAACATCAAGATCACACATTAGAGATTTAAGCCAGACAAATTCACATGTGGTCATGGCCATTAAACGGTACTCAGCTTCTACATAAGAGCAAGAAACAACAAACTGTTTCTTTGTTGCCAAGAGATGGGACTAGTGCTAAGTGTGATGAAAAACCAGTGCTTTGGCATATGAACGAGAAACAACACACTGTTTCTTTGTAGCCAAGAGATTGGACTAGTGCTAAGTGCAATGAAAAATCCAGTGGTGGAGCGACGATCGATAAGACGACTGGCCCAATCAGAATTAGAGTAGGCAGAAAGGCCAAATTCACAATGTGTAGAATAGAGAATCCCATGTCCGGAGATCCTTTCAAGTAACCTAGAAGATGAAGTGCAGCTTGGCAATGTGAATCTCGTGGATTCTACATGAATTGACTCAACAAGTGCATAGAGAAGGAGATATCAAGGCGAGTAATAGTGAGGTACAGAAGCCGACCTACTAATCGCCTGTATGAGCCGGGATCAGAGAGTAAAGTATCACCATCAAGAGCGAGTTTCAAATTCTGGTCCATGGGAAAAGAGGCTAGTCGTAAATTGCTAGAGTCTGCAAGAATATCCAAGTATAATTACTTTGATTGACGAAAATCCCAAGTGGCGACCGAGAAACTTCAAGGCCAAGGAAGTACTTCACGGTACCTAAATTCTTCATTTTAAAACAATCAAGGGAGGTTTTGAGGATAGTGATGATTGAGACATCAATGCTTGCAACCAAAATTTCGTCAACATAAACTAGGACCATGTTAAAGGAGGAGTCAATAGTACAAGTAAAGAGTGAGCGATCAGATTGAGTAAAACTATCATACAATAATATATAGAGTTTTGAGTACCAATTATGTGAGGCTTGCATAAGACCATAAAGAGACTTGAGTAAGCGACCGACACAAGTCTTCCCTTATGATGAAAAAAGTGCACATGTTCGACTTTTGATAAAAAAAATAATTTATATATTAAGCATGTAAAAACAAGATTTAAATGAATATTCATGATCTATTTCTAACAACTCTATATATTTAAATAAAATCGTTAACGACACTAAGTGACAAGAAGATGGAAATTTCCAAATGAATAATAAAAAAAATATATACTTTTATTAAGAGTTGAGTTCCATTTTAACATGTTTATATGTTTGTTATTTCTCTTATCTATATTCTATATATACCATAATATGCTCCCGTCTTTGACTTTTTGACCAATCGATTTATTGTTTGAATTTAATGGACTCTCATACTATAAAGAGTTGTGATTCAATCTTAAAATATCATCCTCGTTAAAAAGACTAACACATTAGCACTTTATACTTAATTGATGTAAGATTTATTCATCAAGAACTTTAGTGTTTTTAAATTCTTGCAAGTTCTTTGTCTATAGAATGTGTAAATAATAAGTTAGTAGTAAATTATGAATCCTACAATATGTATGAATAAAAAATAATCAACTTTAATTATAATAAGTTTTGCCGAACATGCCGTTAATAACTACATATTGATATGAACAAATTTGAGCTGATTTTTTTTGAAAATTTCTTGTTGCCTGCTTACATATTGGACATGCAATCAATCATTGGTCCGTATGTGCTGCTGCCCTATTTGAACCTCATTTTTGAGGGGAAAAAACAATAAGTGTGAAATATTGATTTTTTTTTTTTTTGGAGAACTTGTGGTTAAAAAATAGAAAAGAACTTGTGTAAAATTATTTATGGTAAAATGTGTTGTTAAAAATGATTTTTTGAGGGAAAATGGAGATAAGGCTTTTCACTAACTTTTATGTTTTAATTCTTTCAAATAATATAATTTCTGTTACTTTTTTAGTCCCATTTTAATAACCATTATTTGAAAACTCTTTTTTCAATATACTCTTTTTCAATAACATATTGACACAATAAAATATTCTACACGTAAACTTAAAGTTTTTTTCCATACTTTTTAAACACACGTTTTCCTAAAAATTACTATTCAAAACATTATTTTGTTGTTAAACATGGGCTTAATATCCTTTTTCAAAACAATCATGTTTAGTGGACACTTTAGTGTACACCGTTGTTTAAATTCATTAACATGGCAAATTGTGATTTGATAAATTTTTTTTACAAAAAACTATTTTTCCATTCAATTAATTTTTGACAATCATGCAAGTGTCGGTATGATGTGCAAATGACAGTCCTTTTAAAAAAGGAGAATTCTAAACGAACGCCATGTTCTTGATAGGGTACCACCTGGCCCTGTGATAGGTGGGTGCATTTCTCTTTTAAAAATATCCCTCCTGAAGGGAGAGGGAGAGATTTGTTAACAATCAAATAGGAAAATTTAGCATTTTATCCAATCCTTAAATTAAATTTAGTAGTAATTAATAGTAGTATTCAAATTTGATTTATCGTTATTCACGTAGTGTCAACATCATCTTAATTTTGATTAGTTTCTTACTTGTTAGTATTTAGTATTTGAATCAACTTGCAATGATTAATCCATTATTGGATAAACATTGGACATTCACAAAAAAACTAATATATCTTATGATGCTTTTTGTTTGATCATTAACTAAAATCAAAGACAAGAAATAAAGTAAAAGTTGTCATCATATTAAAGCAAGGTGGACATCTTATGACGTCTCCAATTCAAATCTTGCTGCAACATGTTTGTTAAAATTTTGCTAATAAAAAGTCAATTAATTGATGAATAAATTTATCAAAAAAATTATGAATTAATTGGTATGTTATGTAATCCGTGCTTAACATGTTTAAATGATCATTTATATCTACTATGTATTTTGCTGAGCCTATAGTAAATATTGAGACATAACTTATTAATTCATTGGTGAATAATTTTATAGATTTGAATTAAAAAAAAAAAGGATAAAAAATACCAAGAAATATAAGTCATGATATGTTTGGTAAGGTGCATTCGATGATACATAGTTAATGCTAAGAAAGATTTTATTTTTATTTTTTTTGCACACTGTACAAACTATGCCGTTACCAATCAAATTTCAACCTAGCTTCTATTCTATTATTTTTCTTCTATTGACCTTGCTCGATTAGTACTTACATAGTAATTTTTTTCGAATGTTTACACTATCAGAAGGAATTACTATAATTACCATGGGTCAAAATCACAATGATCGGCAAATGGTAAAAGGCAAGAATTAAATAAAATGAGCTCATTCTTGCAATCAGTTAATAAAACTACTTTCTCATCCATAAATATATAATTAAGCAAGAAAAGTGAACAAACCAGCACAACGTTATTTTATATTATACATTACAGACACAAATTTGGCCAATGAGAGAGTCCACATAAATTTACATTTTAACTTCAATTTCCTTTGGCATATTCTGATGCTCACGAGCTTCTTCGATTCCAATTGGCTGTGAAACCTCTGGAATTTTATCTGAATTTAACAGTTTACTGATTTTCACAATGTCAATAATTTGCTCAGTTAATTCTGGAATTTTGTGTTCTTCCAAAATTATAATTTTCTTTGGTATTTCTGGAAGCTTTTTCATATCACTCTTATCTCCCTTTTTGTATATTACATAAAGCACCATTTGTAGAACGCCAAAGCTGAAGCCTAGAACATTTGGAATCTGTATGGACAAAGTAAAATAAATATTATTTGCAAAAACTAACGAACACAATGTTTAAAAGCCGTGCTTTAAAGGTAGAGGAAATGTCAAATAGCATCTAAAGACGAGGGATTTTGACCGAAAAGAAGAATAATCACTACAAAAAAAACATGGCTTTAGGAATGGAAATTTCTGTTCCTAAAACCAAGATATCCATTATTATTAAGCATCGTGTCGTAGGTAAAAAATAAGCTTTTACCAACAAATTTTCCATTGATAAAGTGTGAACCTTTTAAAAATCTTAACCATTACCAACTGATTTTTCGTAGGTAAAATGTTTACCATTACAATTGGTAAAAATCAGCGTTGTACATAGAGATATAGGTGTGACAAAAAAATTTTAATTTATTTTTTATTATTGTTCAATAATTATAATTTTTTTTTTTAACTTTTAGCCAACTGAAGCGAAAGGTTTAAAAAGTTGTTTAATCACTTATTAGACCACTAATTTATAGATGTCATCTTCAAATATTTTGTTGTGAACTTTCGATTGGAATAAAAAAAATTTGGTTTGACATGATTAAAATTGATTAATATCATCAACGATTTTCCGTAGGTAAAATGAATTAATCTTCTCCTACGGAATTTTCGTTAGTGAAGAGGCTTAATTTTTTTTAAAAAAAAATAATTACCCTTCACCTATGGATATTTTGTAGAAATTGAATTTTGTAATTATTAAAATTGATTAATATTAGTAACGACAATTTCATTGGTACAAAATATCTGTTGGTAAAAAAACTATTACTTTTACTAACGGAAATCCCATGGTAATTTTCGTAGTTAAATTTTTAATACTTTTACCAACGGATAATCCGTCAATCCATTGGTAATTATCCATATGTGAAAAGTTGATATTTAGCATTGAATACTAGATGTACACTCCAAGTGTACATTCTTGTTGACATTTGATGTGCTGTTAAAAGACAAATTGAGGGAAAATTGTTTGTTTGTTTGTTTGTTTTTTTTTAAATTGTCCAATGATGTGTTGTCACGTGTCACATTGTAAAAGATGATGTACATGTAGCATGATTGAAAAAGAAAACACAGTATGAACTTACAGCAATGTTATAATCCTTGAGTAGCAAACCATAGAAGAACCACGTAACAGCACTTATTGTGAGAAACAATGATAGAAGAAATGGCATGTATTCGACGCTCTTTGTTCGTATAACTTGTCTCTGCCAAGTAAATATATAAAAATGAAACAAAGAAATAAGAACTTGAGAGGAAAATTAATTGATTTTCTACTTTAAATTTTTATGCTTACCACAATGCCTAACGGGGCAATAAATACACACAATGAAAATATAAGACAAATCCATCCAACAACGTGGACACGTTCCGAAGCTTTCACCGCAAGTTGATTTGTGAGAATGATGAGACCAAACCCACAAACTATCAGCAGAAGAATTAACTTTATAGTTTGTACCTGCATTTCAAAAAAGTTCGAATATTTGTCGAAAATAGTTCATCTATATTCAAAAAAGTTCGAATATTTGTTTAAACTTTTAGAGAAAATGAATTGATAAGATATTCTTTACCTTCTTTGGTGCATAAAAGAGATAAAAACAAATGTATAGAGTTTCAATGAAACATCCCACAGAATTGATGGTAATAAGAAGTGTGGTATTATCGGACTTGAGAAATGCATAGTACATCCATAGCATGGCACTGAATAGAGCAATAACATAAGGAACTGATTGGAATCCTTCACTTGACTTTTTCTTATAAATTTGATAGAAAGTTGGCCTGCAATAATTGATAATTAAAATCCAATAATAATTTTAATTGAATCAAGTTTTTAACTAAAGTAACATAATGAAACTTACATTGGAGCAAGATAGACCATGAAGGATATTATATTACCTACAAAATGAAGGGAAAAAAAGTATTTATACATCATCGCATGGATGTGTTATGTAAAATTGTACTTAAATTTGAGGAATGTAACTTCTAGTAACAATATATAACGTTGTTCCGTACGTGTAATATAATTTAAAGAAAATATTCAATATCGTTATCAATATTTATTGTACATGCTTGTTATATAATATCAGACATTATAAGTTACAACTGGACAATAAAATTTCTAAAATGGCATCAAATATTATTGAACTAAGTTTCAAAATAAAGATTGTGGGAAGTTGCATTTGCGTAGTTGATTTTGTTTTCATGCATGTAAATTATGGATGTGAATGTGACGATTGCCAAAGCCATTCGCAATAAATTTAATAGTATATTTCACAGAGTGACGCGTGTCATTCAAGGAGGATTTGACCAGCGCAAGAAAAAAGAAATTAAGGAGCACGATTAATAGCTTGTTTGGTGAACATTTTAGAAGTAAGAATGTATTTTTACTGTTGATGTGACGGATAATATATGATTGAAAATGAAGAAAAAAGTTATTGACGTGATGAAAAATATTATTTTATTAAAGAATGTGTGGTTGAAAATGAGTAGAAAAATGAGAAAAATAATGTAACTCAAACAGTGGCTAATTAGTGTATTTCTTTTCCATGGAAAATGTAAAAAATTATTAAGGATAAATAATACTTAGGTTTTACCAAGTACACCAAAGGCAAGAACCCAGTCTCCAGAGAAAACTGCCATCTCCCTTGGGCAAATTTTGAAACTAAGAAATAAATTATTAGCTATCTGAACTCTGATGGACAATAAGGAATGATTATGGCACCTATTTATATGGAGTGTGTGGGACACTAGTGCATTAATGTAAGGGTTAGCCAGGATTTTTTAAAATGAAAAATAACAGATAATTTCTTCTAAAAGAAAGGATCCCTTTATCAACTATTATATTAATTGATCGAAAAATTGCACCGCCTGTTCTCCCGACAGGTTAAGGATAGAATATCAAATCGAATAAAGAAGAATATATCAATCAAGATATGAGAACTTGACTACTCATCTTAATAAGATTAATTTTTTACGATCAATAATCAATTTTTAATATGATATTAAAGTAGACAAAAGTTCGAACTTTAAGCCTCTTCGTCATTCATTTAATGAAATTGTGCATGTGTCCGACTTTGGTGGGAAAAATAAATCATATCTACACATAAATAGACATGTTGAAAATAATATTTAAATAATATAAATGTGATATTTTTAATCTTTTAGAACAAATGGCACGGTCTAATTCTTTGGTAGCAAGTGGATCACAAAATCTCTTTGAAAATGTAGGAAGTTGGTCATTGATTTTTCATTGTGTTGCACTATCAACCTTCAATAATAAAAACTGTTCAAATCAGTGTTAAATCGTTACACGTTCCGCGTATGTTCTGCTTAGAAACTTGAAGTGAAGCATGATTTTATGAAAATAACACAATAATATAACGAAGTTTTGAACGATTTTGTCACTGAAATTACCATGCAAACATAGTGAAAGGTCAGGAACCTCTAATGCAATTTCATATGTATTTGATTATCTTGTCCAATCCTCCTGGCTTTAAAGCTTACAACTTATCCGCAAAATTTATGGGACGTGTTTGATCCTTTTATTTTCGAATGGGAGTCTATCCCAAAATGTTCTCCAATTCAGCAATAAACCAACCCAAAAAGTAAACATGACCAATTATTTTATGCCACATGGCGATAATTATAGAAAATGACCTATTCTTTTACTCTTAATTTGAAGATTAGTGCAGCAACAGTGAGATGAAAAATGAAGATATGATTTAGTAGGCTTATCTTGCCTTCGTGGTTTATGTCATACTTGGATGAGATTTGTTTCCAAATAGAAATGCTGGCGTGAGTTGTTAATCATTGCATTCAAATTGTTAGAGAGAGATTTATTTATTTACAGGTAGCTTCGCAAATTGAATATATTTTTTTAATCAAAAACACAATTATTATAAATTAATAACTGCGACGTTTGAACAAGTATTTTGTCTAAATTTGATACCATTTAACCATCTAATCTAAATTTTCTTCCTTTCTTGTTGTCATAAATTGTCTTCGAATATATATTTTGTGATGCACGTAGTAACCATGTTGAAGGATAACCTTATTACTTTACGTCACTATGTTTACAGAGAAATACTTTCTATAACCAACTCGTCAACTTACAATTTCTGTAAAAACTTAGCCCCCGTTTGATTTCTTTTAAAACAAAACTCTTTAATTCTCGTAAACATTCTATGTCTACATGTTTTTATTGTAAATTCAATTAACAAAAATAAAAAATAAATTTAAAAAGATGTATAACTACAGAAATCTGGTAATTGTTAGTTAATTAACCGCCACCATTCGAGAATTGTTCCTTAAGATTCCATATGGATATCTTTTTGGCCATGAAAAGTTCCTTATCACTAATTTTTCCAAACCCTATTCCAAAAAGATGCGTGAGCCCAGATGTTTTTAGGTTTGTAGAGGGCAGGTGTTTATTGGGACAGACTGGTTATGATTTTCTTTAAAGCAAGTGAAAATAATAGTTAAAAAAAAAAAAAAAAATTCTAGTTGTGGACTGCACAAGGTCTCAACACTTGTATCACGTTTATGCGTATGTGATGATATTTACTTGACTCGTTAATGGAAGTAGCATTTACAAAATCGAAAGGACGAGAGTAATAGATAAATAGAAAAGATCTTAAAGAGCTTGTTTAGTAGGTTTTGTGATCCAAATTCGGACTAGAGTTTGCGTGGTTAGGAGTATTGTGTTGTCACGTGGATATATATATATATACATACACATAAAATTGTATATAAATGCTAACTTAAAGTTAAGTTCGTTTAAAGTGATCTAACAAAGAATTTAAGTTATTGAGGTTTGAGCAACTAAATAAAATGTGGGCCTGATTACATGTATAGACATGATCCATCAGTGTTGTATTTGAAGCTGAGCCGACTACATATGAAAATATAAATAGGATTATGCTCTCCAATTAATATATAATTTCTCGTTCTTTGTGCTATCCCATTAACACAATAATAATAATAGAAAACATATTGAAAATGAAGATTTAAAATCCACAATAAAAAAAAAAAATTAAAAAATCAACAATTAAGAAGAAGGAACTAAGATAATCAAGATTAGGAGCAAGAAGTCAAAATCAAGAACAAGACTTTAAGAACTAAAATGAGACAATATTCATGATTAAAGATTAAGTCAAACATGAAGAGATTAAAGTTGTTCTTCAAAATTCAAGATCTAGTTATAAAGAGTTGTCGTGGAGGCTCGCTCTAAGGATCTTCAAAACGGTTTTTTTTTGCTCGATTTCACGTTACATTTTTCATCCAATATGCAGGAGTATGCTATACTTTAGTTGGACCAATAATAGAGTTAAATGGACAAAAAATCAAAGTCATCCAATATGTAAATATATATGGACTTTGAGTAATATTAATTTCTTAAACTACTTTCAACGATCCATATTTTTTTTTGGGTCGAGCCTTTGGATTTGGTTGTTGGTAACAATGTCACTCATCAGCATGCCAATGAAATTTAATCCAACGTTTACATCACAGCACAAGATTCATTAGGTATCAAAATCCAACAAGTTTCCACCTTGATACCAAATCAACTTGCAAACAATCAAAAAACACAAAGTTATTACTTACATAATCAAGACAACCAATAAAATTGAGATCCCACACCTTATTTCATGTTTCGAACCCAAAAAACATATCACACCTGCTCTATCTACTCACCAGGAGTAACGTCCAATAAGTACCCAAGTAGAAGCAGATAATCAAGTAAACAAACAAGAAAAAATAATCATACGATTAAGATATAACACATGATAACCCACATATTTTTTTCGAAAAACACGTCACACAGAACAGCAAATTAACACCAAGTTAATCAGCAGACGACCAACACATATACAACAAATGCGGAAATGACCCCATAAAAAAATCTCACCACACTTATCCTATCCCATACCGTGTTGCTTGCAATTCAAGAACACATATCTTCTCTCATCGCCTACCACACTCACTAGACTGCTCACTAACCTCATGTCTAACAGGTAAACCACAATAGATCCTAAATCCATGGGATAATTATCTATCATCACATCACTTCTCACAACATAAGTAAATAATTCGTCTTCAATTAATAAAAGTGATAAAAGTGTCACTCTCACACTCTACCATCACAAATAAAGGATTTCAACATTTAATCACATCTCTATTCGTAATCAAAATGTCACACTCCACATCCTCAGTACAAACCACCAATGTACTCTTAGACATTTATACTCCACATTACCAAAAGATACTCGGGATACTTACCGCTAGTGCATTCCAACTCACTATGCATGCAAAGCACATTACACCAAGTAATCATATTCTATCAAATTCATGCAAATACATATATCAAATATATTGAATTGCTACATAATTAAGCAATCACAGCATGGATAAAGGATTACACACATATGCACACGTAGTAACTATGTTTACTCTCAATAAACCTCACTAGGGTCATCACTCGACCCTATAGGCACATTCTCTTTACCTCTCATCTTACCCTTCTACTTATCATTTTTCTTGGGACAACCCTTTACAAAGTGTTTAGACTTACCACAGTTGTAACACTATTTACTACTGGACTTGTCCCGATTGTTTTTCTTACCATCTTCATCGCTCGAGTCACTATTAGAATCACTACTTTCTTGAGCTCTACCTAAATTTATCTACTTAAATTTCATTCTACTCTTCATTATATGTAACTCACCACTTCTTTTATCTTCTTTTTGAGTCTTAATCTTTATCTCTTTATTTCTAAGAGAATCAATGACAATCTCATATGTTAAGTTGTCTCTATCATATTTAATCGCATTTTTTAATGTCCCTATATGAGTCGACATAGAATTCAACAGATGATGTCCTTATAAATTTCAGACATATTCTTATCACAATTAACTATACTTGAACAAGTTTGTTAAAAATATCCTACTGTCATCAAGATCCTTTGATCGATTCATTTTAAAACTGATAGGTCTTTCAAGTAAGTACAACTTATTAGAAGTAGATTTAAGTAAATATAAGTATTTCAACATTTTCCAAAGTTGTTTTGTAGAATCAAAATTTTCAACTTTTTTCAAAACAATGTCTGGCAAGTGTTAAATAATTGAACTGTAATCAATTTGTCATATTCTTCATTTTGTGTTTCTGTAAAATTTACTAGAAATTTGCCATTTATAACTTTTGAAAACCTTTGTTGAACCAAAATTCCTTTCATCTTTTATTGCCAAATTGAAAAATTTCTTTCTCCATTGAAAATTTCAACTTCGAAATGTAAATACATTTTGAAAATAGAACAACCAAAGTATATAAATAGATCATACAAAGTAATACTAAGGCCGCAATATACACCGTTCTAGTTTTTCAGAGTTTCGTGAGACTCGATATCTTAGTATCAAGGGAATGTTCAAACGGTTCAAATCTAGACATACAACACGAAGGTATGTAGACAAAAAATACAAATTCTCACGCAATGCGGTCTAATACAGTGACTAAACGATAATTAAAACACAAAAGCAATTACCAACTTTTAATAATATTCAATATTTCAAATAGACAAAATAATTCCTAAATCTCTAACACAAGTAATCGTTATCCTACACGATAAGCCCCAATTCCAAAGTCACCCCATATGATGATGTGCTAATGTTAAAATTTAAATTAGGATAAACCAATATACCAGAGCGAATCAATCTGAGTCCGTAAATAATGAGATATGTGAATTTACTACTTTAGAGCCCCTACGATCCGCTCTAAAGTCTCCAGTAATTATAGAAATCAATCAACCACGATTGAATCTCGAACGCAGAAAGAGTGAAATCCAGATTCCACCGTATAACCTGAAACGGAAAATTAAAAATGCATAAATGTCAGAAAAAATGCCAGGAACAAACTGATTGTTGGTAACAATTTCACTAATTGGTCAATGTCTATGAAATTCAATACAACATTTACATCGTGGCCCGGAAAATATTAGGTATCAAAACACAGTACGAGTTATTCCCAATGAACTAAAGAACGTTCCGCATTTAATAATTTTAGTAATTAGGTTTTCAAGTTCTTGAAATTTAGAGTTTTAATAAAATGTAACTTATTGAGCCCCTGTTTGACCCTTTTTAAATTATAAATTATTTTTCTTTCTCTCTTATTTTCAACCACAAAATCTTCTATAAAATAATATTACACATAAATCGAAATCTTTTCCTTCTAGTTGAGGACTACACATTCTTAAAAAAAAAAAACTATTCAAAAATTATAATTTCTTATAATGGGGGTCAAATGGGGGCAGAGTTTAAAAAGTCAAAATATGGTCCACGAAAGAAAAATGGAGTTGACGATGCCACCTAACACTCGAGCGACGGGGTGAATTTTTTAGCTGGGAATTGCAGCTCGCCTAGCGCCTACTTGGCGCTTGAGCGATGCCCCTAGCGATCACCAAGCTCTAGCTAGAATCTTGAGTGCTGCAACATTCCGGATTTTCCTTGTTTTGTATTTATATGCATTCCTTGACCTAGTTTCCATCTTTAGACTATTTCTAGGGTTTGGACGTGCCTCTACAAATAGTAGACCTTTCTTTACTAATCGTGTATTACTAAAAGTTAGAATCATTGTTTAGGAATACAATTATTGTATTTTTCTCCATTATAATTGTTGAATAAAATCTTTAATTTTTCTGTCAAATTAAATTATTGTCTTTGTAGTCATCTTGTTGTTGTGATCAATACTTCATATCGTTTTGTATAACCTTGTCTAGTTCTCTAATAAGTGATATCATAGCTTTGATTCTTGATTTGCTCGACGTTATTGTTCTTGATGACAACCATGAAATATGACATTACGCTTTTAGATTACAACACTAGATCTCATTGTGGTAGGTATAATGCGAATAGTATTGGTTCAGAAGGATTTGGATGATACGTTATTAGGATTTAACAAGATACATACAACTTGGACGAAGGAGGAACAATAGAAGGGTCAGAAGGCACTTCCACAAATTCATATTCATTTTTCGAATAACATTTTTCAGGACTTTTAACTAGAAGCATGATGTTGCCTTGTGGTTGAAGATTGAGCAATTGTGCATGATTAAGAGTCTAACCAAAAAATTACATTTGAAGCAGTATTTGTAATCTCATCGGATAACAGAATGCAGATCTTTGGAAGATTTCCTAACTGTCTATGAGGAGATCATAGCGGATTTGGAGACATTGAAGGCAAAGTACAAAGAAGAAGATTTACCTTTAATTCTTTTGTGTTCATTACCCACTTCATACTTCGTTTAGAGACACAATTTATATAGTCGTGATACTCTCACCATTGAAGATGCGTATGATGCTTGATTTCCAAAGGAGAAGATGAAGCATCTGGATGGATCTGAGGCTAGAGATGGAGAATGCTTTGTTGTTCTTGGTAGTCAACGAGGAGACATGTCGAAATCTAATTTCAGTAATTAAATTTTTTTTATTGTAAGAAGAAAGGGCACATCAAGAGGGATTGCAAAAAGTTGTAGAACGAAGAAAATTTGGCTGCGAATTAGAAAGAAAGACAATGAGATACTTCAGGTAAAGTCAATGTCGTAGAGGACTATTTGAGTGATGAAGGTATCTTAGCTATTTCTGGCTTCGACTCCAATCCTGATGAGCATTGGATTTTGTATGTAGCTTGTGCTTTTCACATGTGTCCCAACTAAGATTTTTTTGTAACATATGAAATAGTTTTGAAAGGTATCGTGGTAATGAAAAACAACGCACCTGTCGGTAGTTGGTATTGGTAAAGTCAGACTTATATTGTTGGATGGGACATTAGAACACTTGATTACATTTGACATGTTCTAGATTTGAAGAAAAATCTCACCTCATTGGTTACTCTAGATTCAGAAGGGTACAATTTCATTGGTGGTGGTGGAGGTTTGAATGTTTATAAAGGTGCCTGAATTATATTGGATGGTCAAAAAAGGTCCCATTTATACATTTCGTAAGGTCCTGCATAATCGTTGAAGATTAATCAGAGAAGTTGAGTATCGTGGTGGATATTAAGTTTGGTACAATACTGTTGGGATTTGGTTTATGATTTATGTTGAAGAATACATCTTAGTTAAGTTAAAAGGAAATGAGTAATTCCGCTTTGTCATCATCACCTACGGTGCTATCGTATTCAATTGTTAAGGACGGGCTCATTTAGGGCCGATAATTTTGTTGCGCATGATTTAAGTATATTTGAAGGTATTCAGTCTAGCAATGGGCTTTAGACAAAAGTATTTAGTATTGATTCCGTTTCATGGTATGTTTTGGTCATGTTTGGTAAATTTTAAATCGTTGTAATTTTTTGGGAGTCAAGATAATTCTGTAGAGCAGTATTGTATTCATTTATCCTCATTGGATATCGTGAAAGAGATGGAGAATTTTTTGAGCTCGTTGGAGAAAATAGTTTGGTTTTTTTTTTTGTTGAAGAGTTTAGTTCATTCGCTGTAGTCAAGTTTTTCCTCCGATGGAGAAGTTTTGGAGCTTTGCATCAAAATGTGTGTCAAGATAGAGATTGTCAGTTAGTTTTGTGACTTAAACTAGGACTGGAGTTTGCATGATTTTGAGTATTGGGCTTGAAGATGTCAAAATAGAGTCTAAGAAGGAAAAAAAGGGAGTTGACTGCACCT
>CAIGRL010200985.1:0-23098 GCA_903798325.1 Fraxinus xanthoxyloides | reverse complement strand
GAGTCATGATTGGTTGTGGAACTCTTATGTGATTTCGAAGTTCGATGTACATGGATGACGACATGTAGGGTTATTTTGTGACTCCAGTTGTATTATATTTTGGGTATGACTTTTGAAATGACATGTAAATACTTTTACAACCTTAGGATAAATATGATGGGCTATGACTTTATGATCTTTTGCTTCGGATACACATTCGGAGATATTTCATTTTATTAACACAAAAAGTGTGGGTGAATTTAGATATCTAGGTCAAATCATCAATTGTATTCTTACACTAGTTATTATGTTGTATGAATGGGGTGTGACATTTTCTTGACGCATGAATTTAATATTTTATTCGGGATTGCACCATTATTCGTGTCCTACCGAGTATTTCCAAGTACTCATCATTTCCCTACTCCTCATGAGTTAGATTGGATCATTGGTTGACGGGTGATGAGGTGCAGTCGTGGTGCCTGAATTTATGGGACACTTCAAAATAATCCAGTGTAATTAGACATCTTTTAGTTTCAGCAGTTTCTCAATTTATTTCATAAGAACTTTTATTTAGAAATTTAAGACATTTTTACCTTAGTTTATTACTATATCGACTTCCATTTGGGGATAATAAATAAGATTTATGATATTACGTATCCCTTAAGTGTTATTTCACATTCGTGATAACAAAGTTTGATTTACAATCAATTATGCAGAAGTAAACGTAAAATATATGCGAGCGTATATAAATGACGCTTCCTAAAATAATAGACTATACAGACCTATAAAAAATTAGAGAGATCATTTCTACTTTTGCTAAAGTGCCCGTCTATATATTCATTTACATTTGGGAGCATGGATTTGTACGCGAACGAAAATATTAAATAATCTATTATTTTTCTTTTTTTGGCTAACTGTACCAGCATATTTTATAAATTTTATGATTATGTCTCTCTCTCTCTCTCTCTCTCTCTCTCTCTCTCTCTCTCACACACACACACACACATTATGTACCTATTACAATGTGTAGGAAAATAGGTGGTCAACACGGCTCAGTTGTCATTTGATGGTACTATGACAACTTGATTAATGAATTGTTTTTATTTTAATTATACATCTCTTTAAAACTTTAAACTGATTGATTATTTCAAATGAGAATTTTTCAATAGTGTGAAATTACGAAATTTATTAGCCAATAATCCAACTTTATTTGAGTTTTCAAGAATGTGCAACTTAGTAGTATAAAATTGGTAAATCATATAAGGTATGTAGATGAAAATAAAATTTGACATTTTCTTATAAATAATTTTGTTAGCGATTTAAATTTTAAAAAAATTGGATCATTTGTAAGGTCCTGAAATTTTCATAGGAAAATAATTAATTATTCTATATGTTTTTCTTTTAATGTTTTGAAAAGTTAAGGACTAAAGTGTATATATATTAAATTTATTTTTATGTGGGTCAAATATTTAGATAATGATGGAGCAAAGATAAGTATATGGATATTGAGCTCGTTGAATAGATCGTAATTAATCTTGCATATTAGGTTCGAGAAAAAAGTTAATTCGAATAAGCGAGGTCCAAGTTATCGAGGTCAAAAGTTATTGTCTTAAAATATTTATTTAAATTAAGTTGAGTGACACGTGTAGCATATGTTGATGGTAAGTTGTTAGTTGATTTTTATTAAATAAAGATTTTGTATAAAAAAGGGCAAAAAAAAAGTTATAAATGTGAATGACTTGAGCCAATTACATGGAAAATTGTGTGACTATATGATTTGATAGAAAGTTTGAAGTTGTTTACATGTATATCTCACGTCTTTTAAGGAATTAATCTTGTTTACCTTAAATTAAGTGCTCCAAACTGGGAGTAAAAGATTTATGATATATTTTACCAAATCAAACACGCATATACACACACGGCATCAAAGAAAAAGGTCGAGGAACGCGAGATTATTACTTTCTTTAAAAAAAGAACTCTTTTCATCAACGAGGTAGGATATCGAGGTGCAATTGTTTTATCCCATTTAAATTACTTTCTTCCATGTTGATGGATTATTATACTCATGAAAGTTAAATATATGTTATGATATGTATGATATGGCAATTCGATACCACATTTATGATATGATATGTATTGAGCTCTTATCGATTTTCTAAGAATAATGATGCGATATGATTTTTCTTGACGCATGAATTAAATATCTTATTCGGGATTGCACCGTTAATTCGTGTCTTGTTGAGTATTCCCATATACTCACCCCATTTTTTCCCCTTATCCTCACATGTTACCACGAGTCATTGGTTGTCGGGTGATGAAGTGCGTCGTGATGCCGAATTCATGAAACTAAATAAATAATCCGATGTAACGTGACTATGAATTTATTTTTTCAGTATTATTTTGGTTTATTTATCACATAGATCTTATTATTTGGAACGAATTTTATTTGGATGTGTTTTCTACATGTTTTTATTTATAATTGGTATAACCAAAATTTTCACGTCAGGGTGTTTGTTATGTTTATTTAATCATTGAATGAAATGTTTAGTAACAATTTAAATTTATAAAAATTTGGGTCCTTACAGTTTGGTATCAAAGCGTTTAGATTTAAATTCCTGTAGACCCACGTGTAATTTAATAATTTGAGTTTTGAAAAAAAAAAGTGATGATGTTCACGATGAACAGTGACACACCGTCGCTGTTCACATGAACATTGAAAAATGATTTTTCTTAAAATAAGAAATATATTAACAATGCACATTAAAAAAAGGGAACTTGTATCACTCATGTATATAATATGTGGTATCGTATATTTATTTACGTTAATTGGCCTTTATAGGTTGATTAATGAATATACCTAGGAATAGAATTGTATGTGAATTTGTTTCAAAATATAATGTAAAATAGGATTGTATTATTTTCCTTATTTAGGACTCGATAGTATATGTCTTGAGAACATGTTTTGTAAAGTGTAGATAATCTTTGCTATATCCAATTAAATATTGAATTTTAAAATAATATATGTTTAATTGTCTTACATATTTACATGGTTATTATGTTTAGCTCTCTTAGTTCTTATGTGTTGTTTTTATGATTCTAATTCAAGGTGTATAAATGAGTTTATGCCTTCCATGTAATATTGAATTCCCTACTTAAGTAACGCGTGTATTTTGAGTAAAAATTTTGTGTGCATCGAAGTTCATAACATAAAAAAATAAAAAAATTAATATAATATATATATTTTTTAAAAGTTAGAAGATTATGAAAAAAAAAAAACTTGTAAGTCACGTAACAATGAGTGAAATGTCTAACCTACTATATAAAATACTTCAAGCCATATCTTCTATCCTAATATATGGTATTTTATTTTAAATTCTGAAATTGCAAAATAAATCCGGTGTAATGTGATTTAAGATTTTAATTCCAACAGTAATCTTATTTGTGTTTATTAATGAACCATTCTTCCGGTATATGTTATTGTGAAACCAATATCTCATTTGCAGGATGTGATATAAAAATGAAATTTGTTTTTGGGTTCCTCCTATAAAATTAATAACTTGCTTGTTATATAATTCTACACAACGTTGGCAAAATTTGACATAATTAGGTAGTCAATTGAAATTATACCCTAATTAGAGGAAATATTGTGTGGGGGAACCATTGTATTAAGTATGCCAGGAAAATTGAAAATTTTCGCTTGTCTGCCACTTGTGTCAAATTAAAGTTCTTAAAAATGTGAAAGATTTTTGACACTCAACAACCTCCAATCGACAACCCTCTGACGACTCTAAAGTATGTAAAAGGGTAAGAAGATGAATTTATTCAAACATTTTATATAATTTACATTTTTAAATTACCTACTATTAAATTTTAAGACATGCATGTTTTTCCCTCGCTAAATTCATAATATGTAATGCAATAGCATAAGTATAACATGTTAGACTTAGTACTAGTATGTGACGTGTTAATTAGTACTAATTTTAGGATATGTCACTACCTACCCACATAAATTTGATGATTGATTTGTTGCGATCGGTACAAGATTTGAGCAGAGAGAATCGAGTGCTTCCACCACAAAATGCACCACCACTGCAAGATGCATATCTAATTATACCTGGCGCTGTTTCAGTTGTTGAGCAGTTTTGTAGGTACAAGCCTCCTACTTTTGTCCCATTGGCTGTTGAAAAATGGATTAGAGGTCTGGAGCGCATCTTTGCGTAGAGTTTATATTTGTTGGAATGACCGGTCACTGGTGGGAATCCATCTCACCTACTAAGACCAAAGAGCAGCAGCGTAACATGACTTGGGAGTAGTTTAAGGATGAAGTGATGTTGAAGTACTTTCCACAGACTTTGAGAGACTTCAAGGAATCAGATTTTCTACATCTCAGGATAGGGCAAATTATCTCTTTCTATTATGAAAGGCAGTTTGAGCAGCTCTCAAGTTATGTCCCACACTTTGTAGATACAGAAGTTAAGAAGATAAGGAGGTTTGAAAATGGACTACGCCAAAAAATCAGCATGATTATTATGTCACATCATTTTACTTCATAACGTGATATGTTGGAGATGGCCCATGCCACTTCATATCAGAGGACTACATTTGAGTATTTTGCCCCGCATGGCAAAGAGGCATTGAGAAAAAAAAAAGTGAAACGATCAAAGCAATGACAGACGTAACTGGCAGAACAAAAAACAAAGCATATAAGTTAGTATCGGTAGGACGAAAGGAAGTATTAAACCATGACCTAAGTGTAATAAACTTTACAGGGATGAATACTTATTTGGAAAGAACATGTGTTTTCAATGTGGTAAGCCGGGACACATTGCTTTAAACTGTACAGAACCTCCAAAAAAGAATGATAACGATAGGACAAGAACAAGAAAGGAAAGGCCAGAGTTTTTGCACTGAATGAGCATGAGGCGGAGCAGGATCCGAATGTGATAGCAGGTATTTTATTATTATTCAAAGTACCTATTTATGTTCTTGATTTTGCACCCCTATGTCGCTAAGCCTAACACTATAATTTCGAAAACATATATTCTATTATTATATGATGTACCTGCTTATGTTTTTTTTACTCAGGGCTACAAATTTTTTAATCTCTACATCATTTGTCGTTAGATCTAACTTTGCATGTGAAAATGAATAATGAATTAGAGGTTAGCATCCCTTCTGGAAGAACTCATTGCACAAATCAGATGACTAAGGCTGTCGCTAGATCTAAGTTTGCATGTGTGAAAACGAATAATAAATTAGAGGTTAGCATCCATTCAAGATGAATTCTTTGCACAAATCAGATGACTAAGGCGATGAAGTTAGAGATTGACGGAAGGGTACCACGATAGACTTGTGCCTTTTAGAGATAAAAGATTTTGATGTTATTTTAGACATAGCCTGGTTGGGACTTAATCATACGACCATTCAATGTTATGAGAAAAAGTATTATCTCATAGACCGGAAGATGAAGAGTTCCATTTCTTTGGATCAAGATTCAAATCTCTACATCGCCTTGTATCGGCTTTGCAAGCGGAGAAAATGATGAGGACGGAGTCATGCCAGGGATTCTTAGTTAATATCATCAGTTCCAAACATACATAAACAATTGTTAATGATATTAACGTTGTGCGAGACTTTGCAAACGTATTCCCAGAAAATCTACCAGGCATTCCACCAAATAAGAAAGTGGAATTTACAATTGACTTGATTCTCAGAGCAGCACCAGTATCTAAGGTCCCGTAGAGAATGGCAACAAAAGAACTTCAAGAATTGAAGTTACAGTTGGAGGAGTTATTGGAAAAAAGGTTTCATTCGACCAAGTATATCTCCTTGGGGTGCTCCAGTATTTTTGTGAAGAAGAAAGATGGAANAGGACGGAGTCATGCCAGGGATTCTTAGTTAATATCATCAGTTCCAAACATACATAAACAATTGTTAATGATATTAACGTTGTGCGAGACTTTGCAAACGTATTCCCAGAAAATCTACCAGGCATTCCACCAAATAAGAAAGTGGAATTTACAATTGACTTGATTCTCAGAGCAGCACCAGTATCTAAGGTCCCGTAGAGAATGGCAACAAAAGAACTTCAAGAATTGAAGTTACAGTTGGAGGAGTTATTGGAAAAAAGGTTTCATTCGACCAAGTATATCTCCTTGGGGTGCTCCAGTATTTTTGTGAAGAAGAAAGATGGAAGTATGAGGATGTGCATTGACTATAGAGAGTTGAACCATCTGACTATCAAAAATACATACTTGCTTCCAAGAATAGATGATTTTTTCGACCAGTTAAGGGGTGCAATGGTGTTTTTCGAAGATCGACTTGAGGTTGGGGTATCATGAGCTAAAGGTTAAGCAAACAATATACCGAATGCTGCTTTTAGGACTCGTTACTGACATTATGAATTCATTGTCATGCCCTTTGGTTTGACTAATGCTCCAACTGTATTTGTGGATTTAATGAACCGGGTGTTCCATCAGTACATAGACCATTTCCTCATAGTATTTATTGACGACATACTCATGTACTCTAAAGATAAGAAGCAGCATGAGGAACAATTTTGAGTAGTACTTGAAACTTTGAGGAAAGAGAAATTATATGCCAAATTCAAGAAGTGCGAATCTTGGCTTGATCAAGTAGGTTTCCTTGGTCGCGTGATTACCGCCTAGGGTATTGAGGTAGACCCAGTTAAAGTGGAAGCAATAAAAAATTGGCCTAGATCGACCAGTGTAAGTGAAGTTCGCAGTTTCTTGAGGTTGGCTGAATACTATAGGAGATTTATTGAAGGATATAGTAGGTCCGATGACTCAATTGATTAGAAAAGGGGTGAAGTTTCAGTGGACGGAAAAGTGTAAAAAATGTTTTCAGGAACTCAAGTAGAGATTAGTTTCGGCTCCTATATTCACAATACCTGAAGGTTTGAATGGTCTTGTAATTTATTGTATGCCTCCAAGTAGGGTTTGTGATATGTTCTGATGCAACATGGAAATGTGATTACTAATGCCTCGAGACAATTGAAGCAATATGAACAGATGTCTCAAAGCAATATGAACAGAATTATCATATACACGACTTGAAACTTGCAACGGTAATTCACGCTTTAAAAATATAGCGTCATTATCTGTATGGAGAGAAGTTTGAAATCTATATAGACCATAAGAGTCTCAAATATTTTTTTCACATAAAGGAACTGAATATGAGACAGAGGAGATTGTTGGAGTTAGTGAAAGATTACGACTGTACAAATTTTTGCCATCCGGGTAAGGCTAATATAGTCGCAGATGCCTTAAGTAAGAAGACAGGATTGCAGTCAGCATTTGTACACACGGTGCATGAACACTTGATAAAGGAATTTGAGAAACTGAGATTGGAAGTCATCATACTGCCAACTCAGGCTACAATGGGAATAAAAGTATTTATGATTTAACCTACTCTTCGAGATCGAATCAAGGAAGCACACGACAATGATATCTGCAGGTAATATGTTGACTTTAAAGGAAGGTTGTGTGTACCTAGAGATGAAAGTATAAGAAACGAGATATTGGAAAAAGCTCATTCCATCCCATATGCTCCACATCTTGATAGTATGAAAATGTATCGAGATCTTCGAGATACATTTTGGTGGAGAAAAATAAAGAGAGAAATTATTCTGTTCGTAGAGAAATATATTGTATGTTAGCAGGTCAAGGCAGAACATCAAAAGCTATTAGGATTGTTGAAACCGTTGGATATTCCGGAATGGAAATGAGAACACATAATGATGGACTTTGTAGTGGGTTTTTCGAGATCAGCATGATGTCACAATGCTATTTAGGTAGTGATTGATCGTTTTAGAAGCATGCCCATTTTTTGCCAATCATAGTAAATTTTAATATGGAACAACACGCAGAGCTATATATATCAGAGAGATAGTCAGATTGCATGGAGTTCTAGTCACCATTGTTTCAAATAAAGACCCATGGTTCATGTCGAAATTTTGGAAAAGCTTACAAGGAGCAATGGGGACGAAAGTGAAATTTAGCACTGTTTATCATCCACAGACAGATGGACAATCGGAAAGAAGCATTCAAACTCTTGAAGATATGTTGAGGGCATGTGTTTTGGATCTTGGCAATAGTTGGGAAACACATCTACTATTAGTGGAGTTTGCTTACAATAATAGCTTTCAGGCCACTACAGGCATAGCTCCATATAAAGCCCTTTATGGTAGTAAGTGCATATCCCCTGTCCATTGGGATGAGGTTGGAGAGAACAGAATTTTGAGTCTTGAAATTATTGAACGAACAGTTAAGGTGGTTGAAAAGATTAGAACGAGAACAAAGACAGCACAAGACAGACAGAAAAGTTATGCTGATGGTAGAAGAAAGGATTTTAAGTTTCAAGTTGGTGATAAGATTTTTCAAAAAGTAGCACCAATGAATGGAGTATTGATGGAAAGTTGAGACCAAGGTAAATTGGTCCTTTTGAAATTCTTGAAAGGATTGGCGTTGTGGTCTATCGACTTGCCTTACCACCTGAACTTGCAGCAATACATAATATGTTTCATATTTCGATGCTTAGAAAATATGTTCATGATCCCAATCATATCGTAAGTTACCAAGCTATGGAAGTATAAAAAGACCTATCATACGAAGAAATTGTGACGATGTTTTTGGATAGGAAAGTGAATCAACTCAAAAATAGAGAAGTTCTTCTGGTCAATTTTCAATAGCGAAAGCATGGACTAGACGAGTAAACTTGGGATAAGGAAAATGAGCTTAAAAACAAGCATCTAGAACTCCTCGATTAGCCAAGGTAATTTTCGAAGACAACAAATATTTAAGGAGGAGAGATTGTAAGGTCTCGGAATTTTCATAGACAAAGAATTAATTATTCTATATGTTTTTCTTTTAATGTTTTGAGAGGTTAGGGATTATAGTGTATATATATTAAATTTATTTTTATATGGTCAAATATTTAGATATTGATGGAGCAAAGATAAGTATATGAATATTGGGTTAGTTGGACATATCATAATTAATCTTGCATATTAGGCTCAAGAAAAAGATAATTCGAATAAGCGAGACTCAAGTTATCGAGGCCGAAAGTTATTGTAATAAAATATTTATTTAATTAAGTTGAGTGACACGTATATTATATGTTAAATGTAAGTTATTAGTTGATTTTTATTAAATAAGAATTTTGTATAAAAAAGGAAAAAAAAAAAAGGTTATGAATGTGAGTAACTTGAGCCAATTACATGGAAAACTGTGTGACTATTTGATTTGATAGAAAGTTTGAAGTTGTTTCCATGTATATCTCACGTCTTTTAAGAAACTAATATTGTTTACCTTAAAATATGTGCTCCAAGTTGGGAGTAAAAGATTTATTATATATTTTACTAAATCAAACACACATATAAACACACGACATCAAAGAAAAATGTTGTGAAACGTGAGATTATTACTTTCTTTAAAAAAAAGAACTCTTTTTCATCAACGAGGTAGATATCGAGGTGCAGTTGTTTTATCCCATTTAAATTATTTTCTTCCATGTTGATGGATTATTATACTCATGAAAGTTAAAGTTATGTTATGATATGTATGATATGGTAATCCAGTACCAAAGATATGATATGATATGTATTGAGCTCTTAACCGATTTTCTAAGAATATGATGATGGTGTGATTTTTCTTGATGCATGAATTAAATATTTTATTAGGGATTGCACCATTAATTTGTATCCTATTGAGTATTCTCATATACTTATCCATTTTTTTTCTCTTACTCCTCACATGTTAGAATGACTCGTTGGTTGGCGAGTGATGAGGTGCGTTGTGGTGCTGGATTCATAGAACTAAATAAATAATTTGATGTAACATGACTATGAATTTTTTTTTTCAGTATTATTTTGGTTTATTTATCACATAGATCTTATTATTTGGATATATTTTCTACATGTTTTTATTTATAATTCGTAGAACCAAATTTTTCATGTTGGAGTTTTTGTTATGTTTGTTTAATCAGTGAATGAAATGTTTAGTAACGATTTAAATTTATAAAATGTTGGGTCGTTACATCGTTACAATTTTGTATCAGAGTTTTAGGTTTAATTTTCTATAGACCCATATGTACGCCCCTGTTTGGCCCACATTAAATTTTTCATTCTCATTCTTCTACTAATTTTCAACCACACATTCTTCAATAAAATAATATTTTCCATCACATCNGTTTATTTATCACATAGATCTTATTATTTGGATATATTTTCTACATGTTTTTATTTATAATTCGTAGAACCAAATTTTTCATGTTGGAGTTTTTGTTATGTTTGTTTAATCAGTGAATGAAATGTTTAGTAACGATTTAAATTTATAAAATGTTGGGTCGTTACATCGTTACAATTTTGTATCAGAGTTTTAGGTTTAATTTTCTATAGACCCATATGTACGCCCCTGTTTGGCCCACATTAAATTTTTCATTTTCATTCTTTTACTCATTTTCAACCACACATTCTTCAATAAAATAATATTTCCCATCACATCAATAACTTTTCCTTCTTTTCCAACCACACATTCTCCATCAATCTACTATTCCAAAATACATTCTTCCAAAATAATATCCATCAAACACACTCGTATTTTCGTAACTCAAAATGTGCATGTGATGAACAGTGATACTGTTCATTTGAAGTAGCAAACTAAGCTGCAACTTCTTAATCTCTCTCTTACTATAGCCCCCTAAAAATTAATGAAACTCATAATTAATTCCATCTTAGCATTGATGTTAGAAACTGAAAATCATTTTCATTACGAGGAATTGTGAGTCCCATGTCATGATCAAACCCAAATTCTTACAGTTCACGTGAACTGTGACAGTCACTGTTCAATTGGACAGTGGAAAAAATAATAAATTTAAATAGCTTGTTAAAAGATGAAAGTTTATATATTTTACTTATTAGAATTTGAAGAAATTAACTTGTTTGTGCATTAATTATGCAGTACTTGAGCATTTTCTTTCATGGTACTAAAAAAAAAAAAACTAGGTTACGTGTACAGTGTCAAGAATATATATAAAAGAGAGAGAGAATGTGATAGTAAATATTAACTTTTGTATTTTAATCGTTACGTGTCTTAAATTCTTATGTATTTAATTGTGAATTTACCTGATGTTTATTAATGATTAAATTTTTTTGATATAAAAAAATTTAACGATATGGTGTAAAGTTTTATTTAAGTAGGATCCCTGGCACTCAATGGCTACTAATCGACCACCCTCGAACGACTCTAAGGTATGTAAAAAGGGTAAGATGATGAATTTATTCAACTTCTTGTATAATTTATATCCTTTAAATTGCCTATTTTTTAAGACATGCATTTTTCTTCTTGCTAAATTCATAATATGTGTTACGATAGTATATGTATAACATTTTACATTTAGTACTAGCATGTGACGGGTGAATTAATACTAATTTTAGGATATGACATCATCTGCCTACACGAATTTCATGCGTCATTCTTGCAAGCGGTACACGAGTTGGCCAAACAGAATCAAGCGCATCCACCACAAAATACACCACCACTGCAAAATGCACATTCGTATATCCCTAGAGCTATTTCAGTGGTTGAGCAGTTTCATAGGTACAAGCCTCCTACTTTTGACGGTGGTTCTGACCTGCTGGCTGTGGAAGAATGGATTAGAGGGTTGGAGCGCATATTTCGACACATTGCCTGTACGGATGCATAGAAGGTACTATGCGTAGAACTCATGTTAATTGGGATAGCCAGTCACTGGTGGGAATTCATCTCACATACTAAGATCGAAGAACAGTAGCGTAGCATGACATGGGAGCAATTTAAGGATGAAGTGATGTTGAAAGTACTTTCCACATGCTTTGGGAGACTTCAAGGAATTAAAGTTTCTACTGCTCAGACAGGGCAACTTATCGCTTACCGACTAGGAAAGACAATTTGAGCAGCTCTCAAGGTATGCCCCACACTTGGTAGATACAGAAGTTAAGAAGATCCGGAGGTTTGAAAAAGAACTACCCCCAGAAATTGACATGATATTATGTCACATTGTTTCACTTCATATCGTGAAATGTTGGAAAGGGCTCATCTCATTTCATATCAAAGGACTACATTTGAGCAGTATGCCCAACAGGGCAAGGAGGTATTGGGAAAAAGAAAGTGAAACGATCAGAACAACGACAGAGGTAACGACATAATAAAAGACCAAGCACAAGAGTTATTATCGATGGGATGAGAGGAAGTATTACATTGTGTCCTAAGTGTAATAAACTTCGCAGTGGTAAATGCTTATTTGGAAAGAACATGTGTTTTTGGTGTGATAAGTCAGGATACATTGCTTTATACTGTTCAGAGCCTCTAAAGAAAAAGGATGACGATCAGGACAAGAATAAGAAACGAAAGGCCCCGAGTTTTTGCATTGAATCATCACCAGGTGGAGCAGGATCCAAATGTGATAGCAAGTATTTTATTATTATTTGAAGTACTTGTTTATGTTATTGATTTTGAATCTTTCGTCACTAAGTCTAATACTATAATTATGAAAAACAGGTATTCCTGCTTACGTACTTTTTTACACTAGGCTACAAATTCTTTTATCTTTGCATCCTTTTGTCGCTAGATCTAACTTTGCATGTGTGAAAATGAATAACGAATTAGAGGTTAGCATCCCTTCAGTATGAACTCTTTGCACAAATTAGATGACTAAGGCGATGAAGTTAGAGATTGACGGAAAGGTACTACTGGCAGACTTATTCCTTTTAGAGATGAAACACTTCAACGTTATTTTAGGCATGGACTGGTTAGGACTCAATCATGCAACCATTCGATGTCATGAGAAAGAAGTATTATTTCATAGATCGTAAGAGGAAGAGTTTTGTTTCTTTGGATCAAAATTCAAGTCTCTACCTCGCCTTGTATCGGCTTTGCAAGCGGAGAAAATGATGATAAATGAATCATGCCAGGGATTCTTAGTTAATATCATCGGTTCCACACATACGGAAACAATTGTTAATGATATTAACGTTGTGCAAACTTTTGCAGACATATTCCCAGAAGAACTACCTGGCATTCCACTAGATAGGCAAGTTGAATTTACAATTGACTTGATTTTCAGAGTGACATCTGTATTTAAGTCCTCGTACAAAATGACACCAAAAGAACTTCCAAGAATTGATGTTGCAGTTGGACGAGTTGCTTGAAAAAGGTTTCATTCGACCAAGTATATCTCACTGGGGGTGCTCCAGTACTTTTTGTGCAGAAGAAAAATGGGAGTATGATGATGTGCATTAACTATCGAGAGTTGAACTATCTGACTATCAAAAATAGATACCCGATTCCAAGAATAGAAGAGTTATTCGACAAATTAAGGGATGCAAAGGGTGTTTTCAAAGATCGACTTGAGGTCAGGGTATCATCTGCTAAAGGTTAAGGCAAACAACATACCGAAAACTGCTTTCAGGACTCGTAACGGACATTATGAATTAACTGTCATGCCCTTTGATTTGACCAATGCTCCAGCTGTATTTATGGATTTAATGAACCAGGTGTTCCATCAGTACTTAGGCCAGTTCGTCATAGTATTTATTGATGATATACTCGTGTACTCTAAAGATAAGAAGTAGCATGAGGAACAATTCTGAGTAGTACTCGAGACTTCGAGGAAATAAATTATATTCCAAATTCAAGGAGTGCGAGTTTTGACTCGATCAAGTAGGTTTCCTTGGTCACGTGGTTACCACCCAGCATATTGAGGTAGACCCAGTTAAAGTTGAAGCATTAACAAATTGGCCTAGATCAACCAGTGTAGGTGAAATTCGCAGTTTTTTTGGGACTGGGTGGGTACTTTAGGAGATTTATTGAGGATTTTTTGAAAATAGCAGGTCCGATGACTCAGTTGATTAGAAAAGGGTTGAAGTTTCAGTGAACGAAAAAGTGTAAAAAATGTTTTCAAGAACTCAAGTAGAGATTAGTTTCGACTCCTGTATTGACGATACTTGAAGGTTCAAATGGGTTTGTAATTTATAGCGATGTCTCCTAGCAGGGTTTGGGCGTTATAATGCAACATGGAAAGGTGATTACTTATGCATCTAGACAATTGAAGCAGTATGAACATAATTATCTTACCCACACTTGGAACTTGCAGCGGTAGTTCACGCTTTAAAAATATAGCGCCATTTTCTGTGCAAAGGGAAGTGTGAAATCTATACGGACCATAGAGTCTCAAATATTTTTTCACAGAGAAGGAACTGAATATGAGATAGAGGAAATAGTTGGAGTTAGTGAAAGATTGCGACTGTACAATTCTTTACCATCTGACTAAAGCTGACGTAGTCGTAAATGCCTTAAGTAAGAAGACGAGATCGCAGTTGTACATGAACATTTGGTAAAAGACTTTGAGAAACTAAGATTGGAAGTCATCACACCGCCAGCTCTAGCTACAGCTAGAATAAAAGCATTTATGATTCAACCTACTCTTCATGATCGAATCAAGGAAGAAAAGGACAATGATCCATTCCTACAAAAAATTAAGGCTGATGTTGGTTTAAACAAACGTATAGGGTTTGAAGTATCTGCAAATAATGCGCTGACTTTTAGATGAAGGTTGTATATACCTAACGATAAAAGTATAAGAAAGGAGATATTGGAAGTGGCTCATTCCATTTCGTATGCTGCATATCATGGCAGTTTGAAAATGTATTGAGATCTCTGAAATACATTTTGGTAGAGAAGCTTAAAGAGAGAAATCAGTATGTTAGTAGATAAATGTATTTTCTATCAACAAGTCAAGGTAGAACATCAAATGCCATTAGGATTGTTGAAACCGTTGGATATTTCAGAATGGAAATGAGAACACATAGCGGTGTACTTTGTGGTGGGCTTTCCAAGATTAGCAGGAGGTCACAATGTTATTTGGTAGTAGTTGATCGTTTGACGAAGTCTGCCCATTTTCTCCCGATCAAAGTAAATTTTAATATGGAACAATTCGCGCAGTTATATATCAGAGAAATAGTCAGATTGCATGGAGTTCTAGTCACCGTTGTTTCATATAGAGACTTGAGGTTCACGTCAAAATTTTGAAAAAGCTTACACGAAGCTATGAGGAAGAAATTGAAATTTAGCACTGCTTATCACCCATAGACGGATGGGACAATCAGAAAGAACTATTCAAACTCTTGAAGATATGTTGAGGACATGTGTTTTGGTTATTGGCAGCAGTTGGGAAACACATCTACCGTTAGTGGAGTTTGCTTACAACAATAGCTTCTAGGCTACTATAGGCATGACCCTATATGAAACTCTTTATGGTAGGAATGCAGAACTCCTATCCATTGGGATAAGGTTGGAGAGAATAGAATTTTGGGTCCTGAGTTATTGAATGAACAGTTGAGGCGGTTGATAAAATTAGAGCAAGAATAAAGACAGTACAAGACAGACAGAAAAGTTATGCTGATGGTAGAAGAAAGGATTTGGAGTTTCAAGTAGGTGACAAATTTTTTTCTGAAAGTAGCAGCAATGAAGGGTGTATTGATATTTGGTAAGAAGGGAAAGTTGAGACCACAATATATATGACCTTTTGAAATTCTTGAAAGGATTGGCGTTGTAACCTATCGACTTGATTTACCACCTGAACTCGCACCAGTGCATGATGTGTTCCGTTTTTCGATACTTAGAAAATATGTTCATGCTCCTAATCATGTGGTGGGTTATCAGACATTGGATGTACGAAGAGACTTATGATATGAATAAATCTCGACAATGATCTTGGATAGAAAAAGTGCATCGACTCAAAAACAGAGAAGTCCCCATAGTCAAGATCAAATGGCAAAATCATAGATTTAATGAGTAAACTAGGGAGAAGGAAGAGGAGCTTAAAATCAAGTATCCAGAACTTTTCGATTAACCAATGTAATTTTTTAGGGCGAAAATATTTAAGGAGGGGAGAATGTAAATTCCCGAAAAATTTCATAGAATAGAATTAATTATTTTATATGCTATATTTTTAATATATTGGAAAGTTAGGGAATAAAGTGTATATGTATTAAATTTCATTTTTATATGTGTCAAATATTTAGATATTGATGGAGAAACGATAAGTATATAGATATTAGACTCGTTGGATAGATCATAATTAATCATGCATAGTTGGCTCGAGAAAAAATTAATTTGGATAAGTGAGACCTAAGTTATCGAGGTTGAACGACATTGATCTAAATCGTAATTTAGTTAAATTAATCAATGAATTAATATAAGAGGTGACTAGTGACACGTTTAGTGGTGGTTATTAATTGGTTCTTCTATATAGGGATTTTTTAAAAGAAGGAGAAAGAAAAAAAGAGAGTTATGGGGCGGTGTGTAGAGTTGATGAAATGTATCAGTTTGTTGTACTTTAATATTATTTAATTACTTGAATTCGGGGGTTTTTTATTGATAGCATGCCATGTGTTTGTTGAATAGGAAGGAAAACGATTTTGATGCTTTGATTTTGGGAATTGATAGGATAGCTTGCCATGTGTCTTTTGGATAAGAAGTGTAGTAATTTTGACTGTATGAATTTCGAGATTTGGACTTTTTAAGGGGAAAACAATGTATTTTGCATATTTTAATCCTATCAAATTTAATTTCCCTTTCCAATTTTAGATACCTTACAAAACATAATCATTATCTACCCGAGAAGAAGAAAAAAGAAAAGAAAAGAAAGAGAAAATACAGATACGTATTATTGTGGTAGCAAGTAAAAATTAAAGATTTGGGAACGTGAATTTCTTCTTTTTCTTCTCTTCCAACAATCCTTTTTATTGATCAAGGTAGAATATCGAGGTGCAATTGTTTTATCGTATTTAAATTATTTTCTTTCATCTTGATGGATTATTATACTTATCAAAGTTAAAGATATGTTATAATATGTATGATATGGTTATCTGGTATCAAAGATATGATATGATATGTATTGAGCTCTTACCGGTTTTCTAAAGATATGATGACGGTATGATTTTTCTTGACGAGTGAATTTAATATTTTATCTGGGATTGCACCATTATTCGTGTCCTACTGAGTATTCCCAAGTACTCATCATTTTCCCTACTCACAAATTAGATCGGGTCGTTGGTTGGCCGACGATGAAGTGGTGCCATAATTTATGAAACATTAAAACAATCAGGTGTAATTAGACATCTTTTAATTTCAATAATTTCTCAATTTATTTCATAAGAACTTTTGTTTAAAAATTTAAGACATGTTTACCTTTAATTTATTACTATATCGACTTCCGTTTGGGGATAACAAATAAGATTTATGTGATTACGTATCCCTTAAATGTTATTTTACATTCGTGATAACAAAGTTTGATTTATAATTGATTATGCAGAAATAAATGTAAAATATATGCAGGCATGTATAAATGGTGCTTCCTAAAATAATAGACTCTACAGAACTATATAAAATTAGAGAGATCATTTATGCTTTTGCTAAAGTGCCCGGCTATATATTCATTTACATTTGGGAGTCTAGATTCGTATGTGAACGAAAATATTAGATAATCTATTATTTTTCTTCGTTTTTTTGCTAACTGTACCCGCATATTTTATGAATTATATGATTATCTCTCTCTCTCTCTCTCTCTCTCTCTCTCTCTCTGTGTGTCTCTGCGTGTAGTCAATACGGCTGAGTTGTCATTTGATGATGCTATGACAACTTGATTAATGAATTGTTTTATTTTAATTATAGATCTCTTTAAAACTTAAAACTGATTGATTATTTCAAGTGAAAAATTTTCAACAGTGTGAAATTATGAAATTTATTTGCCAATAATCCAACTCTATTTGCGTTTCTAAGAATGTGCAACTTAGTAGTATAAAATTGGTGAATCATATAAGGTATGTAGATGAAAATAAAATTTGACATTTTCTTATAAATAATTTTGGTAGCGATTTAAATTTTACAAAAAAATTAGGTCGTTACAGAGAAGAGAAGAGATTTTAAAGCTTCAAGAATATGAAGGTATTTACCATCTGCACAACCATTCTGCCTATAAGTATAAAGACAAAATCGATAAGAAAGAGTGTCATCCTTTTTAAGGGTGTTAAGAAAAGAGGTAGACATATACTCCATGGCATTATCAGAGAGAAGTATTTTGATGGTGCGACCAAACTAAATTTTTATCTACTTGAAATGGAGAAATACAGTTAGCAACTCAGATCAATCATACAAAAGATAAAGCCATGTATAATATGAATAAGCATCAATAAAGATAACAAAATACCAAGACTCCCTTACTAGGAATAGGGGCAAGCCCAGGTACATCATAATGGACAAGATCAAAAGGTGATAAAGACAAAGATTCAATGTCATTAAAAGATAAAGCTTTCTATTTTCCCAATTGACAAGACACACAATCAAAGGAGTCAAAATTAACTGTTCCTAAATTATCATTAGATGCTAAAGACCGAACACGAGATAAATATGTATGACCAAGATGGGAATGCCAAAAACTGGAAGAGACAAAAGCTGTAAAAGGCTGGACACTTGCAAAAAGGAAAACTCAAAATGTCGACCAACTTTATGCTTGTCCCAACTAGCTGACCCATCTTTTGATTTGCATATCACACCATTTGATATCCATTTTTCAATAAATGTGTAATAATTTCAACATTTCCTTTTATTTTTTTACTTTAGCATTTTTATTTTTATGGGAATCGATTGAATAAATGTAAAGTGGCGGCTTCGCTTACCGCAAAGGAAATCACGGCGAGATCCATTCATGATCTTGGACACAATATTAAGCGAAGGAATTTGGTCTGATTTATGCTAGCTTGATCTAGAGCAGGTTTGCTAAAGATTCAAAAGTTCATATATAAGTAACTAACAAGTTGATTTTAGAATAAATAACTTTTTATTAATCAGAATTAAAAATAAGTTACTTATTTTAACTTTAACATAATCACTTGCAACGTAATAAAAGGAAGAAAAACGCAACTTATCAGAACATATTTCGAAACAGAAGGCAACTTTTTCTTTCCTTCCTTCTTGCTGGTTCCTTCCAGCCTCAAGACCTAAGAATCCGGCAAATTAGGTCATTCAAAGAAACTCAAAAATGGCTTCAATTTCCAGTTCCATTCATACATTTACTCTCCCTTTTGATCTATACTCATATCTTCTAGCCCAGAAAAGATAGTGCATGAAATTCAATCCACTAAGAGCACACAGTAGCCAGTAAAATCTCTCCAAGTGATACTGATTCAAGTTGGCACCTGATAGCCATGCTTTGTGCTTCGAATCATCCGTTAAACTGTTAACTAATGACACAATTGCAGTGCTAAGATAATATCCCATTGCCAATGATGCCCAAGATAAAGAAGTTGCCAGTGATCTCATGTTAAGCGGTGCTTCGGTGAAGAAAAATTCGAGCAGCCCAGCTAAGGTGAATAAGTCGGCTGATCCAATAAACAAGTACTGGAAAGCGATGTAGAAGAATGTAATGGGCAGTGGTTTGGTTGAGTCGAGTAGTTTTGATTCTGTAGCCACTTTCTTGCGCTTGATTTCAACCAAAGCTGCTATAGCCATGGCTATGATGGAGAGGACTAGGCCGACTCCAATGCGCTGTAAGTGAGTGATGCCTGTCTCGGTTTTTGTTATTCGACGAGTGAATGGGATTATGATGTGAGTGTAGACTGGTGCGAGTGTCATAATAAAGATTACGGGGAAAACAGGGAGCGAAGCAGGGGGGATTTTTAGGGAGCCGAGCTTCGTGTTCATTGTAGCAGCTTGATGGACTGAAAATGTGGAAAGTTGAGCAAGGCAGCAATTGAGCATGATGGTGCAGGCAAAAATGGGGAGGACTTTTATTACAACCTTAACTTCTTCAACTTGCTGTACTGAGCACTTTAATGTTTCACTGACTGGTTTGTCAAGAGCCGCTCTGTTGAGGAACTTCAGACTTTCAGATGGAGCTTCAAATGTTGCCCCCAAAACTCTGCCATTTTCTATCGCGGCTACTTCCTTGGAGTCGGGAATTGGAGAAGGGCTTGTCGCCATACTCACCACAACATTGCTCGAACTTCTTGGCATGAATGCATTCAGTAAGGCAGAAATAAGGACCTGTGCAAAGAATCAGGTAGTGTTAAGGATCTGTGCAAAGAATCAGGTAGTGTTAAGGATCATAAATGGAGGAAAAAAAAAAAAAATTTAACCCATGTTTGGTTTGAATTAAAATTTCAAGTCAAAATCAACAATTAATTTTAACCATTCATTTTATGGGATCCACAACTTTTCAACCACAAATTTCATCAACTTTTATCAAAGTCTCCTAAACATCTTACTTTAATCTACGCCAAACAGGGGCTAAGTTAATCCAATACAGACATATCATATTCAAGTTTCATAACTACTCTCATACTCTGAGGTCCTGGTAAAGGAGGAGGGTTGCAATCCGTTTATGGCTAGTGTAAAACAAACATTGTCAAATCTTATAACACGAGTCCTAATACACATTGCAAGTTCATCTCATATCACAGTTAGATATAGTAACACACTTGATGATCAGTCAACTCGCTAATTGCCTAATCTCCACAAGTATTACCAAACACGCGAGGTTTAGTGTATGATTTTCTAAGGCGATGATGTTACCTTAAATATAGTTGTAAGTGGACTTCCTTGAGGTATCTTGTTCCTGTAAAACCTTGAACCAGATAAAAAGATTGGAATTGACAACAATATTGTGAAAGTGGAAATTCCAAGCCCCCATTCCCACCCCTTATTGTCTTCAATCCATACCACTAGTGTCACAGCAATTAAAGCACCACAAGAAAGGCAAAATACATAGTAGTTGAAGAAAGTTGATCTTTGCTTCCTTCCTCCAGGCGTATTTTCGTCGAACTGTTCAGCTCCATGGGCCGGTAGTGCTCCCTTTATACCTCCGACCCCGAGCGCCACCAGATATAGGCTTAAGAAAAGCATTGTAGCTTTGGCACCATGAACTTTCTGGCATGGAATGTTGGGGGTGGTAGGGATACATTTTGGTGGCTTTAGGGATTCTGAATGTGCTTGAACTGTGAGTATTACCAAGCCCTGTTCCATATATATAATCCCAGGTTTCAAGTATTAGTAGCACGTGGATTGAACAGAACTCGGCAGTTTAATACACAACTTAACTGGTTAAAACTGTTTTCATTATGATGTCAATGTCTATCTAATACTGTATAAAATTGTGCAGTAAGTATATAATTAGACCTTATAAAGAAGAAGAATGCTACATTTCTAGGTGGCTACATTTTATAGATTCAAATAAATGAGTCGCTTGACTTTGCATTTAAATGAATCTTTCATTTCACGTCATGTAATTGTCCTTAGATTGATGCTTAACACCAGTAATAATGAATAGCATTACTCTATAAAGAAGGGAGTGATTTGATAAAAAAATTCATTTATGAAATCTAACCATTGTATCAAAATACTACAAGAATATGTTTGCACAATTAGTTCTCTTTACCACATGGGTTCTTTCCATTCATCAAGAATTAGAATTTTCCTTCACAAGGTTGTTAGGCCCAATTTGGGCTAAATTCCAATGGCCACCATTAGAATGTACCCTTGAGCTTTGCTCGAGTCTAAATTATGAATAGCCTTCTCGAGAATGTTTGATACATTGAACTAAAAATGAAAAATAATAATTTTATCAAACATCACTATGATTTTTTTTTTATTTTTTATTTTTTGTACAATTCAACGTACTAATTATACTTATTGACTGAAAATTATTCTGGAGACGACAAAATTTTGTTATGTAGTTTCTATACTAGCCATGATATGTTACTAGACTTACTTTTCACTAACAATTACGAGTTTTCACAACACGTGTTTCTTTCCATTCAACAAAAATGGTCCACAAGGTACCCTATCTTGAACCAAATTCCAATGGTCAACCATTAATTGTGCCCTAATGTACGAGTATCCTACTCGAGCGTGTTAGATAAGTTAGGCTAAACTTGATAACTAACAAATTTTTAACCACATATGTAGATTTGTTAATCTTATACACCTCTATCTTGCCCAACTTGATACAGAAACATGCTTCTCAAATCTCAAGCCTGAGATTCTTGTGGCCATACAAAAATTATATAATATTTTCAATGCTGACCATGATATGTCACACTAGTGATGTTGCTTATTGAATGTGATGGAATGCAGGGTGGTTGGCTTATTGCTAAAGGAAGTTACAATTAAATACAAGTCTTACCAAAATGGCAACCACACACCTGTTCCATCAAGATGCACTAATATGTTACCAAGCATTTATATCTTAAAATTGATTAAGAATTCCGTTATAAATCATCAACATATACAATACTGAACAACATTAAGAAAATTGTATGGTCCAGTGTTACGTCTTATTTTTTGTTGTAATATAAGACAAAATTCTACATTATCTATCCAATATAGGAATTTCACGTTTAATATTTCACCTACATATAACGAAGTGTAATAAGAATATAATTATCTTTAACAAAAAAATATAAAATACACTATCTTTTATGATTTTAATTATATTATATCACGACGTATATTGAATCAAACCTTAAGTGATTTTCAAGAAAATCAATGCAATAGTGCGTAAAAGTTTGTTAGATAACAAATTATAATATTGTATGATTTGCTTGGTAGGGCAAATTATATGTGTCATCTTCAAATAATTGAGGGAAAAAAAATCAAAGAAGAAAGAGGTGAACCACAAAAGGAGATTTTAAAGTGTTTTTTTTGATATGTAGCCACGTGATGACTTGTGAACTTGGGATATGATCGAAGATTTTAGGCACTTTTGCATTAATTCTCCACCCTCTTATGAACAATATTTTGACCCAAGTGTCACTTTTTTCTTCTATAGAAATTGAAATATATTTAAAATATTTAAAATATTTTGACTATTTACAAAACCCAAATTAAATACTTCTAAAAAGTTTAACAATTGAACGTGAGCTTTTATTTTTATATGGCTTATCTTAAAAAATAATTCAAATAAATTTACGCGATCTTAAAATATCTAGCATAGGAAAACTTTGTGCCTGTGTGTATACATATGCAACTATTTCAATTTTTAGTTGTCATTTTCCTTCAAAAAT
>CAIGRL010200932.1:0-10694 GCA_903798325.1 Fraxinus xanthoxyloides | reverse complement strand
GATGCAAATCAAACACTACCTAACTGGATTCTTGCTGATTAATAAAATATTAAGTTCCATTTGGTTTACATGAAAATTGAGGAAACATGCAAATGGAAAATTGTGGATTTCATAGAATGTGATTAAAAATAAATGTTAGAAATATTTTTTCAATGAGATATGTTACATACACAAGTAGACTTTACGGACTGATTAACAGAATGTTAGCTGACAAGGTTTCATTGGATTTTGGACAAAATACAAAGTTAAACTAGTCTATTAGATTTTGTTATTTTAGTACCCGTAAAACTCTGTATAAAATCTGTGCAAGTAGAATAATTGTTTTTCAAATGTGAATTAAACTATTTGTACACTCATTGGGTACACTATGTGGTTTCAATAATGCTCATCAAACAAGGCAAATGACATGAGGGAGTTGACACGATGGGGTGGCGGAACAGGATTTGATATTTTTGTTATTGGATTTGACATTGAGCTTGTCATTATAGCAAGGTTGCTTTGGTTTACACCATCGTATACATTTATGTCACTCAATTCTGAGCAGAGTTACACTCGAGCCGCATATTTTCAATATGGTGCAACTAAGCATGCTACTCATTTTTAATTTATTGCAATTAGATAATTATACTTTTATTTTTTAGGTCTGGTCACTCGTCTTTAAGTTGGTACAATCAGATCAACCAATGTCGAACATTCATGGAAGAGCATCATCCCGTATGATGTATCGATTATTACCATATTCAAAATTAAAAAAACATTACGAAATAGTCTTGGGGGTTTTTGTATTGCACTACCACTTTCTTTGTGCACATCATCTTAGGGATACAACAAATGTCAAACATTCGTCTTGTGATTTTGCGGAAGTAAATCCATCTCAATCGTGGGTTGTTAAATAAGGAAAGATTTGAGGATTTGACCATCAAGAGTTAAAGGTAGAGATCTAGTTGCCTATAGTTTTGCCTCAAATTTCCCAAAAAGTATAGTAGTACAATATATTCACATATAGGATGTAACCCATTAGTTTAATAATTTCCTCCTTTTTTTCTCACTGTCTCCCAGTCTGCTGCCGCCGCAGTTGTCCACGGGCCTTCTGGTTCTCTCCGGCAATTTTTTTAAGGTAATAAGCGCAACCTTTCTCAATATTCGCCACTTTTTATTTACGGTTTTCTGATTATCTTTGACAAAATAGTAAAAGAGTTAATTCTTTCCTTTTTGTTTTCTGTGGGTGTTGAGAAATTGCTAAAGATTGGTTCAGAATTTCAAAATATTTTATTTTTCGCAATTTAAATGAAGCCATGTTCCATTCTTCATTTACATGTAAGAATTTTTTAGCTCGTTGGTTATCTCATGAAAAAATATAATTCACATATGTACGAATGTGAATGCATGAGCATTTTGTGGCTCTACTGAAAAGTTTTGATTTTTCGTAATGTTTTTTCAAATGAAGTTTTTGATTTTGCGTTGGTGTTGTTTCAAATGAAGTTTTTGTTAGAATTGGTCAAATATAAAATCATGAAAAAGTGACTTTCGTGTCAATTTCGACCAAATATTTAGAGTTAATTCGATAGTCAAATTATGAAAATAAACAGTCTAACTTGTTCTCCTCGTCGAGTAGATCTTCGTGGTCTATTTGAAATTTCATATCCAATTTCGGGTGAATAAGAAATTACGATCTAAAGTTGAAAGAAAATAGAGCAAACCGATTAAAAAATTGTCCAATTCTTGCCTAGCGCTAGAGCGAGGAGGCTATCGCTCGAGCGACATGCAAGCAATAGAGACTCTGTTTCTGACGCAAGAGCGATAGGCTAGCGACAATAAAAGTTGCGACCCTTGACAAAGGTTGCTGGGTTTCGGGCGCTGCACATCATTCACAACCCTTCCTTCTCTATAAATTAGACCATTGGGACGTCTATTTGTTCATCCCAATGATATGCAATCATAGTATAATATTAAATTCATCTTTTTCTAGTCTAAATTCTGTATAAAAAGGTATTTTTTTTCCATTTTCATAAGGAGTACGAAAACCAATTTTCTGTTCGTTGTTCTTGTATTTTGAAGTGCTACTAACACACGAAGATTGTCGTTATATCTTGGAAGTTGATTGCCATCATCTGTAGGCACTGTTGCAGAGCAAATCCTACTTAAGGACAAAGAGTTCAACTCTTGCTTCGACTTTGCATACATTTTGATTTTGGTGTTCCTTTGACATTTTTTCCCTTTGTGTTTTCACTCATATCCTTATCAATACTTTGCCAAATTTTTGGTAAGGTTTGTAAATTGATTTTTTGGTTTAAAGTCATCACTTAAATCCATTATATTCACCAACAGTTTTTAAGATACTTCGTGAAGATATGACCAAAACGGGAGAACAAGGATTTGGGAACTCCAAAGGTGGAAAATCTGCCCATAAATCATCGGGTAATTTTTATTTTTTATTTTTTTTACTTTTTAGTCAATTACCTTTAGGGCTTTTTATTTATGATGTGTTCTTGCTTGTTTCAAGATTACTAGTCGTGGATCAGTGTGCACGTTATTTTTTGGATTTCTTATGTTGGGAAATTGATGAAATAAAAATATTTCAATATTTGAAAATTTTGCATCACGCATATAAAACAATTGAAATACATATTTGTGCAACGATGTTGTGCAGCCAGCAATTGATTTTATCCTCTTATGTATTTAAGTTGGAAACCTCTGTATTACTGGTTTGGTGCTTTGTTTTGATATGTCTTTTTCTTTTTGTTCTATTATGTGCCGCATCATTGAAGGGAAGGACATTAGCTCCGCAAAGTCAAAGGGAGGGAGAAAAGTTCAGTTTGAGTCGGGAGGTAGAATTTAAGCTATAATTCTTATAGTTACTAAGCATTTTAATAATTGCTCGTAAGAAAAAATCATTTATGTTGTGATATGCTTTTTTGTTCAATATCTTGAGAATCAATTCTATTAGTTGCTCTATCAGTTGGGTTAGTTATTTCAAGTTCTGTTATAAGGCAATATTCCATAATTTAATGTGAAAGTAGAGACTATCTGCCAAAGGTTTGATATCCAATATCGTACCCTGTTTGCCTGATCAATACCTCTAATGTTTTATGTGCAACTAAACCTTTTTCGGATTGGTTTGTTTAGTTTTCTTGGTGGATTTTGTTTTGTAAAAAACATTTTGCGTTTTAGATGTTTTTCCAATGCACAAATTATATTTATTAAGGTTCCGGCGGAAAAGCGGGAAAAGAAGACGAGATTGCTAATGGCAGCAAGAGTTCCCAAGCAAAAGCACCTTCTCCTCTGGAGTGGAGACTTGAGCAAGGTCAGTTCTTCCGTTGAACCAGTTGTCAACATCCCTCTCTTGCTCTTGATCTCTCAATGATGTAAAAGTTGTTTGTGGGTTCCGAAGTGCATCGAAATAAGTTTATTGTGTCCACAGTAGAAAGAATATTGATGAGTAAGAATAGTGGTAAATACAAATTGAAAGTCATTGAATTATTTCTTTGAATATTTTAGTTGTGAAGATAGTTTTTATCTAATGCATCGGGTTTGACGGGAATGTTTTGTTTGCAAGATGAGGTAGGCCTTTATGTAAGCTGTTTGGCAGATTTGGGTTTGTTTGTTTGTTGCAATAATATGTTGAGTACATTAATTTCAGGCGATAAATTTGGTCAACTTTTTTCTGTTTTCAATTCTTGTAAAGAGGTCTTGATGCATGTGCCTTCCAGAAAATAGTGAATTCTTGATGGACTGCGAAGCTGCAGAAATCTTGCAAGGAATCCAAGAGCAGATGGTGATGTTGTCTGAGGATCCGAATATAAAACTCCCAGTGTGAGTAGTGCAGCTTTAGCTTTTAATAATTTTTTGCTTTCCTTTCCTGACGAGTAATTTTTTCTTGTTTTATTCATTTGTTCTATTTCCATTTTAATCATTTGGAATTTGTTTTGATCTAATGTCTGTGCATCATCAGTTCATTTGATAACGGACTGTCGTATGCCAAGAGAGGCAGTTCTTGTTCGAAATCCCAAACTGTTAGAAAAATACTTCAGTATCCTTCCCTTTGATCTATGCTGAACTTTTTCTCGTGCAACTCTGTATAAATTATTCATGTCAACGATTATGGTTAATTCCTACTCAATGTACAACTTTTGTTTATCTATTAACAAAGATTAGACCTCTCAAGAAGTACGGACTTTCTAATGCCGAGGTATTTGATCTCTGGCAGTTGATTTTTTTATCAGCATTTCAGGCATGGTGCATTTAATTTAATTTCTATGGTTGCAGATCTGTCAAATTGCCAACCTTCGTGCCGAATCTGTTGAAGAAGTTTTCGCTCTGATCCCGTCCCTGAAGGTATAGCATACGTGAGAAGACAGAGATGTTTGATTGCGTTACTCTAGTTGTTTCAAGTTACTGTTATGCTGACGTGCTTATAGTTCTGTTGATGATAATTATACAATTTTGTGCTTGGTAAGCAGTATTCAACGGGATTGGACAATTCCATTAACAAGATTTTAGCCTCGTCTTGCTTGATGTTGGCCTGTCCAATCAACTTACCAATTTAACTTGCTCTAAAAGTACATTTATCATGTAATGAAATGTTTGATAAGGAAGATTCAATAGGCCATTATTTAAGTAGAGAAACGTATTAAAAGTTTATTGTATTGTTCAGTTTTGTCGAGTGTTTCATTAAGAGCTTGTTTGGGAGATGTTTTTAAAATCATTTTTCCCCATAATCACATGCTATGGGATCCACAATTTTTTCCTACTTTTTAAATTTTAACCACATCCTCCAAAAAAATCATTTTCTCTAGCTCTTAGTTTAATAGTCAAGATCTTGAATGAATCGATAGGGTGCAACCTTTCTCATTTTGTTCTGTTCCTAGGCAAAGGAAAACAAGATAAAAGAACCCCTTAGAATTGCGCTGGGCGAACTAACTAATCTGAGGGATGCACTGGATGAACTGGCCAGGTTCAACGAATCAGGTGCAGCGGTGTGACAAAACTATATGGCAAGATTATTTCAACGATCTCCAGTTTCCATTGTTTTCCTAGTTTATTCAGTTAGAATCCCCTTTGCCCCATTTCTATGCTAATGTTTTATGATACTCTTGTTATCTTAGTTTGTTTCGATATTCTGTCAGGTGCTGCATAATTTTGGACTCAGTAGCTGTGAATGTGGGTCCAGATTTCATGAAAGTAACGCACACCACCTAGTTAGCAGGAATATTCTCGGTTTCTTCTTAGTAAATGATGTTTTATATTGTAATAACTGGCTCCTTGCTTCATATCAAGACTAAAATTGTTCAATTTTTATTTTTCTAAATTTTAGGACAAGAATGTCACATGAGTGAGGTCGGAACCTTCTGCTTGTTCTTTCGATATAATGTCACTCTTATGAAAGGAATCTATTTTGGTCTATGCAAAGAGATATTCTAATTACTTAAGTCGTTTATTTCCTTGGTTTATATTCAATTGGAGCTCCCTCAATTATTGGAGCATATCGCAATGATTCCCTGCCGTAAAATGTATTGTAATGTTCTGATTTTTTTTTTTTAATTCCTCCGAACTATGGCAAGATTTCCTTTCCCTTACGTCGAGTACATAATTCAATGCATGTACAGCAACTTGTTCATACAAAACAAATATTTCACGATATGGAAGTGAGTAGACTTGGCTATGTCTTCTATGTTCACGAGTCTCCAAGGCTTTAAAGGTTGGTTTGATAAGATGGATGCAATAATGTTAGACGATGTTAATGTTAAAGAAAAAAAAGAAGTTAAAATTTTGTTTATTACCATATCCAATTTTTATTACCATGAATGTCTAAAAGTTCCATCTTTGTCGTACTTTTCAACCTATGAACACAGTTGTATATTCCTAAAAGTGGATGATGATATTATTGACACCTTTGATACATCGTATTAAACACGATTTAAAAAGAAAAAAAAATTGTCAATCGAATTTTTTAATTTTTTTAAGAACTAGTGGAAGGTCAAAGGAGGAACTTAGTTGAGTCATTGTCACTCCACATCACACTAGCTTATAGTTATCATTTTCTTCATCTCCACTAGATTGTGGATATGTTAAAAAATCTAATGCCCTTTTGTCTGAAAGTATAGTCTAACAGAATATTTTGGTAAGGTCAAATACCCTTAATTCTTTTTTAAATAATAATTTTCGTTTTAACTCACTCAATACAAACTAGGCACTGACATTTAATTTAATAGTGATATATTTAATTTAATATATCACTAACTCTAAAGATGATTCCACATCACTTCCTACCACTAAAAGGACTCAACAGCAAGTAGGGGTAACTTCAAGTCTTCAACTATAGTAATGATATCTGTGCAGTATACTTTTCATCTTCTCCAAAAGCAGTTTGATTCAGAAGAGGGAAGTCTGAAAACCTCACTCGAGAAATCTCTGGTTCACATGAGGAAAATGTAAAGTCCCCAAAGAATAACCAACGCAAATAGAGTCTCCCTACTTCCCAGACTGAAACCTGAAGAATTAGTAGAGCCATCTGCTACCCCAACAAGAAATCTGCAATCACCAACTGAAGGATCCAAGAAAGTGACCATCCCGAGCCCATCGAATTCGCAGCTCTGAGGATTCTGTTTTCGGAATTGATAGTAGCTGTTGAATGCATATGAAACATTTCCCTTCGCCCCAATTCCATTGCAGGATCCCCCATAGTTGAGTGTAGTGCAATCAGCATAACTGCAAGCAATTTTGAAGTGATCTGTCACGCCAGAAAGATCCCGGGATGGATTCGCCACACACCATCTAGAAGGCAGATACTGAACATCTTTAGCATTCTTTAATAATCCATTCCCAAGGTTTAGCGAGTACTTTGCCTGGCCATCAAAAGAGAAAATGCCCCAGTGTCTCTCGAAGTTCCCAGGAAGTACACTTTTTGCCCCTTCATCAAAGAGACTGAAAAGATAAACATCCATAGGAGGCACACCTGGCCTCAACGGGGTTCCTTTATTGCTAAGAACATGATTCACAAGACCTTGGTTAAAAGCTTTTGCAGCCGACAGATTAGCACTCGAAGCCCCATCAGTTGGCCAACCCACCTCTCCTACTACTATGGGCATTTGGCCAAAACCAAGTTTTCCAAGCGCTGCAACTAAAGTGTCAAAATTTCCATCAAACGCATTGGAGTAAACATTTGGTCCATCCATCACAGTGTGTGTGGTCCCCCCAAAGAATGCATAGTCTTGAGGGAAGTCCGAGCTTCCATAAAGGCTGAGGAAAGGATAAATATTTACGATAAATGGGGAACCATTGGAATTCAAAAAAGTAACAAGCTGTGTCATAATTTGGGTCAGCTCAGGTCGGAAGGCTCCTTGTGATGGTAGAGAAGATTCGTAGGCATCAGCATTGCATGGAACAACCAGCTTTATCATGCCTGCAAGATTTGCTTTGGCCAAGGACTGTTGTAAATTCATCATAGCAGGTACAACATAAGATTGATATTGACCAGAATAACTCGTCAGAAATGGTTCATTTCCTACCGCAACATACCTGGTGATAGCACTTTTGAAAGTCAGTAGCATGAAGATAACATGAAATTTTTATCTATTCAAAACAACAAAGCCAATGAATTATTCAAAATGTCTAAGAAAAACAGGAAATGGTCCCCGAATATCAAACTTGTTTAATTTTAAATTGCTCACATATGACTCTGCTAGGTTCTTTATCATCTGTAACAGTTCTTTACTTGGATTTTGTCTCTTCTAATTAATTTATAACTCAGCTCGTGTTTAGCTAATTGCAGACTTGAAGAACGAAGGAAGAGAGAAGACCTTTAAGAGGATTCTTAAATTTCTCAGGAGTTAAAAAGCCTTACAAATGAATTGCAATTACTTAGTGCAGTACACAAATTCTCAATTTATACACAGCCTAAACTATATAGAAAAAACCCCTATCTTCAATCAAATTACAACATGCCATTGGATGAGGTGGAATACAGCTGGAAGTGAGCTATCCTTGGACGCTTCTCATGGTCTACAATCTGAGTTGATCGTCACTATTCAACACTAATCCTACTAGTTGGATGCTCCCCTTCACCACCCCAGTGGAGTTGGTCTTCAAAGTTCTTGATTACTACTCTGAATACATGATGCTTACCTATCCAATAATCCAAAGCTTAGTTCTGTCTAATCAAAGTCATTGTTGATAGATCATATCAATCATCATCAAAATATTATACTACATCTTTGGCTCAAAGATCCCAATTACAAAATGTTGACAACGGCCAACTGCAAAGTGCTATCCCAATTGGCAATGAGTCAATGACTAACATAAAACGAGAATTTTGCTTTGTTGGAGTTCCCAACAAACCAAATGCAGAGATTCTTGGGGTGAAGCAAATAAGTAAGGTATGCTTCAAATGTTACAAACATTCATCTCATCCTCAACTTCTCAAGGTACTGCAAAGGAAGCTTTATTCCTTGAGAACTCCGCTCTAGACTTCAGTGAGCTCTCTTCAGTGGACTCTAATTCAATGGCAAAGCAATTATGTGTATCAGGCATGCAATTTAGTTAACTAAGTGAAAGTTTTCACCAACATCCAACGTCGACAGGGGCTATGCAGACTTCTTTTATAATCACATTCAGTTGAACCATCACAATCCAGAAATCTTACTACTAAATGCATCTCGTTGCATTCTTCGAAGTTCTCAACGAACCTATCATACAATTGTACACCAACAGATGCTGTTTTGAGGCAAGTAGGGCTCTACGAAACTGTAACAACTTATTTAACTCTATGCATTAGAATATCCTTCATGTTCTAAAGTTCCCTCGTTATTGTAAAACAGATTATTGTTTTTCAGATCATGTTCCGTAAAACACAGTAATAGGAGCCTTTTCATGAATGTGAAGCATGTGAAATTTATCTCCTCCATACCATCAAAGACATTATATAGTGCAACTTGATTGATAGACAGTGCAAAGATACTTCAACTGTTTTTCCACTCATACCAGTTCTGCATTTTTTTTTTCCTTCAAAAAATGATTTTAAATTATTTGATTCTTACACATAATCAGAAGTAAATGAATGCAAAATTCGTAGTCTGTTCAACTTCATAGTCATCAAGCATAAATTTTTTGTCCCAATTACATTCAGAATTCTTTAACCCAAAAATTAGAAAACAACGAACTTGATACTTTAAACTGTATTATTCCATAGGTTAAAATCTACCGCTACCTTTCCTCACCCCTTCCATCAACAACCAATTGCAAAAGTAGTAACATACAATCTTGAGAGAACTTAAGACCGTAAACAATGTTGAACCACCTCATTTAAAATCTTAAGCTTTTCAAGAGTGGCAGTGTGTTTTTCTCTTCATCACGCTGAGGGTGCAAGGAAGATCATAATTTTTCATAAAAGGACAATGGAAAAACTTGAATCCGGTCTTTTTCATATGGAACAAACTCATCCCACAGCTTAAGCTTTTAAAGAAGGCCAAGAGTATTATCTAACTCTTTTCTTCAACAAACAAGATAACAATCCAATTATCCAAACTCTAAAACCCGAAACGTGAATAAAGATTAGTAAAGTATCCGGACCTTAACCAAAGAGAGAGAGAGAGAGAGATAGAGAGAGAGACATACTTGATGTTAACACCGCCTTTAACCATGTATCTAGAGACATTCTGAGAAACCCACAAATCAGAAGCGGCGGAGGAGGAGCTGAGCGCCGACAGCATGTCATTGGGGATCCCAACCATAACCTCAATCCCACTCCCCATAAAAGCTTTAAGCGAATATGGGTCTGTATCAAAAAGCTTAACTTTTGAAATCTTGTTGTCCTTCAACAGATTCACCACCGTCCCCGGCGACAGTCTGTGGAGGGACAACGTGCCCCAGTTCACCCCTATCCCTGATTCCACCACCACCACGGCGGAGCTACACAACAAGAATGCTAAGACGGTTGGAAAAAGGGTACTGCTTCCCATCATTGATCAGCCTCCTTTAATTAAGACTATTCATACAATCAAGAACTTGTCTGTGTCTGATAAATGTTTCTTGTCTGAAAGCGGTGGAATTGGGAGAGCAAGTGAAGTAACTGTAATACTTGAAAGGTAAAGTGCAAATCTAAAGAAGCAGCTACTGAATTAAAATATTATCGGCAGTTAAAAGTTGATTTGAAATTGGAAACTTAAGACAAAAGCACGTTACTGAGCTAAGCTTAAAACAATGTAAATTAAAATTTATTTTAAGCTTCACACTAAGTAATTTATTTTGATAAATATAATTTTCAAATTAACAAAATTTAATTTTTAAAAATTAAGCTAAAAAATGTCCGTGACATTGTAGAGTGGGCAAATTATTTTGATTACTCTATTTAGCTCTCCTTTAATTTTAATTTTTTAGAGTAATTTTGTGAAAGTGGTTTTTTTGGAGAACGTGTGGTTTAAAAGGTAAAAAAAATGGGTTCATGTGCAAAATTATATTATTAAAAGAAAAATAACGTTACTTGTACATAATTGTAATTAAAATAAGTTTAAAAGAATGTGATTGAAAATAAATCTAATTTTTTTTAATTTAAAATAAAAAAAGGAGTTAATATTGTGTCCATAAATGTACAACGTTCATAGGTCGTTTAAATAGAGAATGTTTTAATTAGTTTATTAAAGATTTCTCGTGTTGTTTTTGTAAATAAACTTTTAAATTTCAAAACGTGGCTTGCACTT
>CAIGRL010200874.1:0-26553 GCA_903798325.1 Fraxinus xanthoxyloides | reverse complement strand
GGGATGACAAAAAAATCGTTCAACTTGATATCCATGGGGTCCCGCCCTGAATGGGGGCGGAGATTACCCGCCAACTGGGTAAAAAGGGTGGGGATGGGGTGAGGGTCATTAACTCGAAGTGGGTACGGGAAATATAGTCCCCGTCCCGCCACCCGCTCCGTTTAAAGTTAATTTCAAATTTAAGTTTTCTATCGAACAAAAGTAATAAATTCATCATCATTTTTAAAGAGAATATAAGTTGTTTTTAACAATTTAGTAAAAAAGTAATAATATTTACTAACTAAAGAAATAAAAAAATAAAAGTAAAAAATAAAATAAATAAAAAATAAAAATGAAAAATAAATGAGGTAATAAATGGGGCTGGGGACTTGCCCCGTCCCACTTTAACAGGGTATGGAGATAGGATAAGGAAACAAAAATACCGAACGGAACATGGATGGGGAATGAACTCGTCTCATATCCGCCCCCATTGCCATCCTTCCTTGAAACATAGCAACTAGAGTTTTAACCTTATAAATAACATTTTATTGTACATAATTGCAGTTATTAGTACCACTTTTGCCTTTCACTTATTCCCATCATAATCTTATTCACTACATTCTTTACATTCTCATGGTTAATAATCTAATCTAAATACCAAAAAAACAATTTTTTTCTTTTTTAATTTTAACCCAAATATTTATGATTTTTAACTTGAATGTCATTTGGCCTTTCTCTATAGGAAAATAATATTTAAAAATTGTTATAATATTGAAATGTATTTGAGTTAATTTCCATTTGGCAAAATCCAAGCAGAAATTGACATAATAACAATTAGCCATCTTGCAAATACTTATCCAGAGCTAAATAATTAATTAACAATCTTAATCATAGTGGTTGGCCAGAGGTTTGAATTGATCAACATAATAAATTAATTATTTTACAAATACATTTTTTAAATGTATTTTTCTAAAGAGAAATATTCAATTTGCATGATTATAAACAATCAAAAATTCACTTTGTCAAGATTAATTAAAAAATTGCAAAAAATGTATTTTTCTAAAGAGAAATATTCAATTTGCATGATTATAAACAATCAAAAAATTCACTTAGTCAAGATTAATTAAAAAATTGCCATTAAAATGTCTTATTATGACAAAGATTTCATTGGACAATTAAATATTTATTAAGTGTTTAAGATTGTAGTGGAATATTAAAGGGAGCAGACATCAAGCAGACTCATTCCAATTTTATTTAGACAAACAGACTCTGCTCAAGTATATCAATCAAAGTCTGGTCTGGGCTATTTTTCTCTCTCTATTCCATGTCATCTGAATCTTTCCTCTCATACAAGGTAAGATAACTAAGTGTATATTTGGTATGCTCGATTAGAGAATAGAGTCCCGTAAGATGTTTGTTTGTTATCCTATTTCAACGAGTCTATTCTGAGCATATCAAATATTCCGATCATTTTTTGTCTTTCGTTTCATCTTTCGATCTTTTTGAATTGAGACGTGAAAATTACATGTTTGGATGTGCTTAAAACTAGATACATTTTTAGTTTATTTATTTTGGACTTGACTTACTATATAGAAGAATATTTTTCAAGTATAGCAAATATGCTACTAGTACACAAAGTTACATGGAGAAAATAAGAACCATAGGTGCAAAGTGGTGTTCAAGACAAAACATTAGCTGCAGAGTGGTCTGTCTAGGGCCTGGGCATTTTAACCATCAATCCCCTCAAAACGACCAACTCGAACTGACTCGGAGTCTATTTGGATCGATTTATGCTAGATTTTCAGTTTGATTCATGTAGTTTAGGGATAAAATAGATGCTTTGGTTCGGGTTTCGAGTTCTACCATCAACTTGATATGACCCAACTCGATCAGATCAACGAGCAAACTCGTGATTTTGTAGTCGAGCAAACTCGATAATTGGTCAACATACTATATTTTTGCATAGCAAATTGAGATTTGTCCAACAAATTCGAGGTCTGTCTAGCAATCTCGATTGTCCAAGGCAAACCTTAAATTTATTTGAAAAACCTCAAATTTGTTGAAAAATCGAGTTTGTTGGGCAAATCTCAAAGTTTTATGGGCAAACATCTAATTCATAGATAAAATCTCGAGTTTGCTATAAAAAAAATTGAGTATGTAGGGCAAATTTCAAGTTTATTGTGCTAATCTCGAATATACTTGACTATCTACAATCCATAATTTCGAATTGCCTTCATGCATTAGACTCTAAATTCAATTATTTTTTATGATATATTATTTGCTCAAATATTTCGATATGGAACGATTCCATTTCAATGGAAGAGTTGTGCCAATTTGGTTTGAAAGTTTAGATAATCGACTTGGTCAATTTTGGTTTCAAGTTGAGCCCGAAATTGATCCAGTGCGACCCACGTCCACCTCCTAAATTCTCTCGTACATGACTACACGACACAATAAATCAATATTTACATGGCAATTACATATGATATAAGCTACTATTTTCATCATGTATAGATAGACTTGCTCTCATTTTTTGTCTCTTAAATTATAAGCCACTTTCTTAATTTCTTAATTTTCTAATATTAAGCCTCCGCTTGTCTCTCATACTTTTCTAATAAAAATGAGAAATATGATCNATTCCATTTCAATGGAAGAGTTGTGCCAATTTGGTTTGAAAGTTTAGATAATCGACTTGGTCAATTTTGGTTTCAAGTTGAGCCCGAAATTGATCCAGTGCGACCCACGTCCACCTCCTAAATTCTCTCGTACATGACTACACGACACAATAAATCAATATTTACATGGCAATTACATATGATATAAGCTACTATTTTCATCATGTATAGATAGACTTGCTCTCATTTTTTGTCTCTTAAATTATAAGCCACTTTCTTAATTTCTTAATTTTCTAATATTAAGCCTCCGCTTGTCTCTCATACTTTTCTAATAAAAATGAGAAATATGATCGTTATACATCACATTAAACTTTCAAATTTGAATTTCTATCTCTTGTGTGTGTTTCAATAACGGCTACATTTTTTATTCTCATTCTATATAATGTGAATCAAACGGTTATATTTTTCATTCTTAACAAATCTAAATTACTTCTATTTAAATTATTATTTAATGTAAGGATATATTAGAAAAAATATAAATAAATCCCTCTCTACGCCGGAGTGAGTAATATCGTAATATAAAAAATTGAGGAAATATTCAACTGAATTACCGTTTTATGAAAATTGGCCGTCACTTTCAGTTTGAATGTTTCAATATTCATTGAAATATTCACACACACACACACACACACACACACACACACCTCATTACATACATATACATACAACACCACACCCATTTTTGAACAACTCAAATTTTCCTGCAGTTGATTTTCAGCAAGAAATCTGTTTCATATTTGATTTTGAATCCATTGTACTCTGTCAATTAATAGGTGTATTTCTGAATGGACGATCGCATTCATCCAATCACCGTCGACGGCGCTCCTCCAGCGCCGCCATCATCCACAGAGAAGAACTCTGGCGACGCACCTCAGCCTCCTAAACCGGAGCCTAATTCCAAGCCAGTGCCGCCGCCTCCGTCGACTTATGTCGTCCAGCTCCCCAGAGAGCAAATCCTACGCTATCCACCACCTGAAAATGCTCGCAAATTCCATGCCCTCGCACGCAGGAATAAACGTAGCTGCTGCCGCCGTTGCTGCTACTTCACTCTCTGCCTCCTACTACTTCTCATTGTCACCGCCGCAATTGCCGCTGGAGTGCTCTACCTCGTCTTCCGTCCAGAATCGCCGAAGTACACAATAACCTCCGTCGCCATAAAAGGAATGAATCTGACGTCAGTGCCTTTCACGTCACCAGAATTTGACGTCAGCATTAGGGCGGAGAACCCTAACGACAAGATTGGCATATACTATTCGAAAAACAGCGTCGGTAACGTGTTTTATAACGACGTTAAGTTAGGCGACGGCGTTTTTCCTTCTATTTACCAACCAAAGAACAACGTGACGGTGTTTCAAACGGCGTTGAAGGGGTCCAACATAGTTCTAGGAAGCGCCGTTAAGACGTCGTTAATGAACAGGCAGAATGAAAATAGTGTGCCACTAGTGATGAGATTCAAGTTTCCCGTTAAATTTAAGGTGGGGTCCATGAAAACATGGGAAATTACAATCAAGGTCAAGTGTGACGTCACCGTTGATGCACTAAACGACAAATCAAATATTGTATCTAAAGATTGTGATAATAGTGTGAGATTATGGTAGATAAATTTTCAATTTTTATGTAATGGATTTGTAAAACAAATTTTATTTTTTTATTTTTGGTAGCCACAGAGTTGCAACACTTCATAAGTGGTATGTATTTGGGATATATACACAAATTGGTTACATGTATATTTGTTTTTCTTGTTTTTATTAATTGATGTTTTTATAATGTCACAAAATGAGCCACTATTAGATTCTGAGCTTGTTTGGAAGAATTCAAAATTCAATTAAAATTGAAAATATAATCATTATTGGGTTCCATTTGTCTAATAAAAATCAACAATAACGACTAATTTTTCAATTTTAATCTCTACCAAACACCTTCATTATTATGAACAAAATTTTAAACCTTTACATGTAGAATAAAAAAAAATAGCTTTTCACGGTCCATGTGTACTAATATACCATCGAAACCACGACTAAGGGAATGGATTTAATAGAATCAGCAGAAAAATAATACTTCATTGAACTTGACCATAGTCTGACTTTGAAGAATAAACGTAAGTCGAAAGGCGAAGTGAAATGCCAAAATCCTTGTCGATAGATAAATAGAGTGGGGAACTTAAAATGCTTGTACGTGTTTCTCTTAGTTTGATCCTCTTAATTCATCATCATACGAAGACGATAGTCAACGATTTACAACTAATACCATTCCAAACATTATCAATCTAGATAGCAATATACCCCTTAATTTATTTTTAATGCGTCATAACTCCATTGGACAATGAAACAACACGTTAACCTATGATGATCTCTATTAATAATGAATAGCATCACTTTTGTTAGGACTATAAATGATAATTCCCTTGAACAAAAATAACAACACAAACGCGTACTTGAAAACATATTATCATGCAGTCTTTTGAAAAATCAACATTTCCATAAATTTAGAAGGTTCATTTAAAAGAGTAAAATACCCTATGCTACAGAACATGCAAAATAAAACTAAAAATGTTGTCCAGAAATTTTACAGACAGTACCATCTCATCATAAACCTACAACTTCCCAACATACTGTTCAAATATCTGTATACATAAATACATGCTCTATGCATCCCCTTTATTTCATCTGGCAACAGAACATTAAAAGAAACTCCAAGATTTTATCCTTTTATTTCTTTTGCTCCATAGATCTGATGCCACAATGGATCTGTCCCTGTATTCCTAAAAGATTAGTTCTTCCTTATTTTCAATCTGTACTATAATTTGGACAACAAAAATTTCAAGATTGAGATTTAAATTGTTTGTAGTTTTCTTTTGCTTCTTCTATGACCTTCTGGAGATCATTGAACATCTTCACAGAAGACTCAGAAAAGTTGTTTAATTGGCCAAGAAAAACCGCCAAGCTCGTACGGAACCGATCATAACCCGCTATCCAATCCTCGGAAGCTTCGTCTCTCAACATATTAATACCTGAATCGTCATCATTGGTTCCAACTTGCAAGGCACTCAAATGAGAGTGATTCGCACCCTTTCTTTGGTTCTTCTCTTGATGCGGTAAAAAGTGAGCAACTTCAGCAGCCAAGTGCTTGATGGATTCCACGACTTCTAGCGAGGGCAATTTGTCGATCATCTCCAACCAGGTACCACACATGATATATATGGGAGGGCCACAGTTTCTTATAAGTGGGGGCCTCATCCTTTTGTTCCTTTTTGACTTGTTCTGTGAAAGATAGACGCACTTGAAAAGCCACTTATCTATATATTCCACGTATATTTTCTGGGCACCAATCCATTTTGTGAAGCTCAACATTAGAGAGTTCAGTTCGTTTTCGAGATAAATGGTAATCTGTTTACCGGAATCCGACTGTACAGCAATCTTTGTGCTTCGAGGGGCGTGAGATACTGATATGATGTGAAATTGAAGCTTGTGGCATTCAAGCATCATGTTCCACATTCTCCTCAGTCTATCATTAGTAAGAAGAGTAAAGCATATGAATCAATAAGCAAAGACAAATAAAAATTCTCTAAAATTATGGAAAATGTTTCCATGATGGATATTCTGTAACTGCTAATAGAAGTAGTTGTTATGTAATGATGTAAACAAAAAGCTACTTCAAAGTGAGTTTTAAGCTCAGCCAAACATGTTAGAATATCCTAGAAACAATTAATTGCATGTGATAACAAGTCCAAATTGAGCCTCTAGATGGGGTGGACTCGTAAATGCTAAATAGTGCTACTTTATGTTTAAGGACATATCCTGCTTCCATAGATCTAAAAATGAATGATACCATATTTATAAAGTTCAGAATTAATCTTAAATATTCCTAATGAATTTCAGCGGCAAATTAATCAGATAAACAGCTAAAAAATAAATACCCGTCAATTAACTCTTCAAGTTGTGGCTGAAGCTCTGTATCTCTAATTTCTTCTATTTTCTTTGATATTGAGTCAATTCTATGAATTGCAACTCTAATTCTTGAGTGTAGATCCTTGACTACAGCACGTGTTTTGTCAGTTTTCATTTCTTGTGATTCTTGCTGTCTAAGCACTTTACACTTCTGATCAAAATTACTTCTAAGCACCTGAGCAGCCTGAAAAAGGAGTGCGAGGATCAGGTATCAGTTGATTTCCTCTACTCATTTAAAGATAAAACTGAAGCAAAGAAATTATCAAACTTCTGAAACATATGGTTTTACCTGTCCGAAATTCAACCGTATATATCAAGCTAAAAATCAACTATCATAATCACCAGTTAATCATACATTAGGAAAACCATCAGTTTGTGTCCATACATTGATGTAGCAAATAAAGAGTTAACAGTTGAGTAGTCTCTTTCATGGATACAGTTGACCAAAAAAAATACTATCCAAGGTGTGCATAAACTAGCATGAATGTAAAGAAAAAAAAATATTGAACTATTATCATTCACACAAAATGAGAAATCACTGGGCATCTTGAAATATGAGTTTCATACTTTTTTCCTATTAATTGCCAGTTTCGTTTGAGAAACCTGTGGTTAAGTAACACTATATCCAGAACCGCATGACAACTATGTACAGCGAAAAGATCTAAGATTGTCAAGTGCAAGTGTAAAACTCAAACCACCAGAAAGTAAATCCCACCACCCTTTTAAAAAATAAATTTAATAATTTTAATGATTATTACTGTACTATGTGCACATTCAAACTCTGAACATACCTTAACTTCATCATAAAGCTTCTTCTCCCACACATACAGCCTATCCAAGGTTGAGGCATGACTTCCAGAGACCATACAGAAGTTGTCAAAGAGATTATTAGTAACATTGTCACCATCATCTACAGAGTTCACGCCTAGAAGATTCCTAGACGAAGCTGAACGAGATGACACGGTCCGGTGCCAAGTTAAATACTTAACAGAAGTTTGAGGAGGCTCTAGACAAAGCAATTAAACCATATGAGTAATCACATAAATGAATGGAAAATATAAATAATCATTCCATATTGTGAACAAAGATTCAATAAGATTCCACAACCATATCAACCAACTCTGAAATAATAGTTAATAACTGAAAAGCAGTGACAAATGCCTTCAGCATTATAGGACTTCTTTCTGATTATAAGAACAGTAAAGAATTAAATGTAAAAGTGATATGAGGCATGAAATTCAACAAAATTAGAATTATTTGGCAGAAAATAAAGAAGCAACATCACGAGTTCATCCATTTTCTCATATGGTAACCCTCCTTTCAGCCAGCTTGAAAGCACACGTAAGATTCAGAAATTTTCTTCATCCAAAAACTATTATCAACAATTTTGATATATTGACATGCAGACAAAAGAGTGAGAGTAAGGCTTCAGCTAATGCTTTTATGGGTACGAGTGTTTGGTTGTTAAAGTTAAAGATGATAAGATGAATGTTGTGGAAATAAAGATGCTAAGGTGGAGGTGCGATCATATTAAAATAGATAAGGTAATGAGAATAAATGCCAACAACTGGAGGTGGAGCAAATTGAGGACATATTAAGGGGATGATGACTTAGTGATTGAGTTGTGGTTTTGCATTGACCTAAAGAGGTCCCTTTCTAAAAGTGACGTGTTTTCGGCGGAGCAAGTTAGAAGGGGGGTAGATCAAAATTAAGAGCACTTGTTATAGTTGAGAAAGGACCCTAAGCTCACACACAGAGAATTGATCATCCAAGACTTTTTTAAGACATCTTGGAGGCGGTACATAACTATGTGATGCCACATTCAACTCGACTGAGAATATTTTAGCAATTGAAAAGTTAGCGGTTATATAACTTGCTTGGTTGTTTCTCTCTATAGGGCGTCTCCGGTGACCAAAAAAGAAGGAAAAGATAAGATAATAAATGCTTCAAAATAAAGAGCATGTTGTTCATTTAGTTTTGAAGGTTCAAGCCTCTTAGCTAAGATATAGGTTAAAAATACCCAGAAAAGTAGGAAAATTTGTTTAAATCATCGGTTAAGAAAAAAGATAAATAATTTCTTATCATTTTCCCATATATTTCTTCTTTTATCTTTCAGCACTTCATCTGTCTCTAATCATCGTAAGTTTCTGAAGTCACTGAATAGGAAAATTGCAAATCCCTGTACTATTTATTCGATTTGGTTACAGAAGCTGTTTTACTAAAGGTTTCTAATCATCACAGCTATAAATTATTTGGGATTCATAACAAGTGTTTTTTACGTAGTTGGAGGGAACCTTGTATCTAAGTTACTATTGGATATAAACTGTCATTAATAATGAACTAACAAAACTTAGCAGACTAAAAATTTGAAATTAAAACTGATTCAGTACTGCTCCTCCCTGTCAAGGAAGATGAAGATGAAGATGCTGTATTTATAGACAGTCAGACACCACCAGTATCTGATAGCGCAGTCCCTAGCAAAGTGATCTGGAAAAATTAAAATGGATAGACCAACCTTCCTTGACCTCACTTGGATCATCCCCACAAGATAAACATGATTTCAGTAATGCTGAGGTCATCGATCCACCTGCCACAAAAAAATTTCCTTGACCAGCTAGCACGGAAGGAAAAATAATATCCAGAAAAAGCAAGAAGAAAAAAATTAATTGAAGTAATCTGACTATTTAATGTCTTGGATGCACACTGCATAGCAGTGATACTTGGTGGCATAATTTTCTCGTATACGGTATCAGAGAATAAAAAATATATAACCAAGTAACTCAAAGAAATGGCCTTCTTTTCTTCCCAATTTGATTAATAACTGCGAGATTCTATCTTATCCAAATGATTGAGCAGAAACTATTCAAGCCTCTCTATAGTGCAATAGAGATGAATCCTAAAAAAGCAGTATATCAATTTCCTTATTGTAGTAAAATTGGTTTCACTGCATCTATTTCTCTAAAAGAATAATAAAAACCTATAAAAGCACATATAAGTGTGATCGTGTGTCAGTGACTGAGATAGAGTCCATAGGGAGAGAAAGGAAGAGAGATATTACGCTCTTTCCCTGGGAAAATTGGACGGAAATGGAATTTGTTTGCTTCAAGCATCCGGGGAACTTCTTTTCCAGATTCAGATGCCTTGTCAAACAAATGCTCAATATCTTTCATGCTTGCAAAGAAGTCCTTAGGTGCAGATGTATCTTCTACCTCGGTTTCTTTCATTGGCGTTATCTTCACATCATTCAGATGCAGAAATCTCGAAGATGTGGCTCTCAATGGTGATAAATAAGGAGAGTTGTTTTTCTTCACATTCGAAAACTTGGTCTCAGATACTGCACTCTCTGTGGACATAATAGGTGAATCACCGTTCATTACATTTTCTTTAGCCACGTTAACTTGTTCACTCCCAAACTTGGTTTCTGATACTACAGTGCCTGAGAGCATAGTGGGTACATCATTATTGACAAAAATTTCTGTTGCCCTGTTCACATTTTCAAAACTTCGAACAAGTCTTTCCGTAGAAGGTTCATCAAATTCATCTTCTGATTCATGAGATTCTACCCTTCCAGGTGAGGAAACCTTCTCTTCTACATCTTCCAATTCAGGAACTCCCTCCTCCTCTCTAAACTCTCTAATCTCGCCAAAGTACTCCGAACCCTGATCAAATCCCCCACCTTCTTGCGAAGAAAAATGATCGTCAATTGGATGAAAAAGACCAAAATAATCCCATGGTGGAGTTTCTGAGGGGATGGAAGGTGTTTCAAATGATGAAGCTTCAGGTCCTTCAGTGGAACGAGGAGTAGTGCTCAGAGGAGTAGTTGAAGCAACTGATAATGTGATGGGCACAGAAGGCTTTTCTTCAACTTTCTTGGAAAATGTACCTCTGAATTTCATATGATGAGCCTGATGTCGACTTGTGATCGGAGGTGAAGGAGATGGAGATTTATTCACAGTGGTATCCACATGTTGGGACAGAGACCGAGAGGAAAGTGAAATCTGGGAGATAGACCTCTCAATCAATGTATGAGGCTCTGGCGTCGCACTTGTTGAAATATGGATGTAAGGTTCAAATTGAGAATCAGGTTCGATGAATCTCCTCAAAGCAGTACCTATGATTTTCAATTCTTCTATATAAGCAATATGAGCAGCTGCTAGAGAACACCTGCCATTAAGTGCTTGTTTGATTAATTTCTTTCGCTCCCGACAAAGCTGTAGGCCCTTGTCTTCTTCTAATCTAGAATTTGAAGCCCCCATTGAATGATTGCCAAAACAGCATACAGGATTCTCGGTTAGCTTTGAGAAGTTTGGGAGCAAATTAGGAGAATGGTGTGACCACGAGCCCTGATCCCTTAGATGACATAAGAAAAGTTTCGATGAGAAACATGGCAGAACTTGTTCGAATTAAGACGGAATACAATCAACAAAGAAACATAAGGCTTTCCGTAAAAGAACAGTTCCTAAAGCAGTATCACTTTAATAGCACTAAAATAGTAACTCCATTCTGTTTCATCATCCAAAAGCATACCCCCACGCTTTTCTGCCAATAGAATCACATAACAGCTCATACAGCAAGACGATCCAAAGATTTGCCATGCACAAAATCATGGTGAACTTAGCTTGCTTAGAAAAGCAAAAAGGCCCATGAAAATTACGATCACGAAAGGGTGAGATTAAGCACAATTCATAAGCAATAAAAGTAATAGCTTTTTCAAATCACAGCGTAGTTTGAAACTGTGAAACCCAGGATTACTAAGTTCTGTAATCTAACCTCAATTCCGAAAATTTACATAAAATTATAAGATGGGGAAATGCCGCTCATATTCATGAATAGCAATCAAAATCAAGAAAAAGAAAAAGAAATCCAAACCGAACAGCACGAAAATTCAATTCCAGGGGAAAAAAAAAGCATCAAAAAACATAAAGAAGCCCATGAAAGTAAAATGAAAGAGAAGGCAATGGAATTAAATCAAAACCGAAAACCCGAAAAACCCCAGAAAGTGAAAATCAAACCCATCAAAATTCTAATCAATCTAGCTCAGAAACTAACCGACACCAATCAGATTACTCAAATATCCCCCAATCCTTCAACCCCTCTCCCAAAAAGAAATTCAGAAAGATCAAAACTTCAAGTCAATCAAGACTCAGAACACCATAACAAATGAAGAGAACTGAATTGAACTCACATTTCCCAAAATTAATACTGCAAAAGAAAATTATGGGCTACAGCGTTCTTGTAAATCCGATTTTTACCTGAGTAAGCTTATCTGAAACTTGAAGTCAAAATTGATGTCAACGGTGCAGAAAACTCTTGAATTTCAAAGAGGATTATTACAACCCGAATTATATGGGAATTCTTCAGATAGAAACTTTTGAAGATTGTGCGTGTATGACAGTAAGTCTGTCAGAAATGAAATATCAAATCACACACTCAAACACACAGTTTAGAGAGAGGATTGTACTTAGTTTGCATGCAATGGAAAAGGTGCAGAGGACGACAAGAGAGTACTGCGTGGATCATGGACCACACTTTACCATTTCTACCTTTTTTTTTTTTTTTTGGTAAACAATTTTTCGGCTAGAGAGTCCTCTCCTCCCTGTAATAAGTTTAATTATAATTTCTTTTGCAAAGAAAAAAGCTAAAATCCAAAAGCGTTACTTTTACGCGGCCCGATTCGGCAAGTGTTCTTCGTGTGCAAGTCACTTTTTAATGACACCACCAAATATGTTAGTTAACTAGTGTCACTTGTTAGTTAACTAGCGTCGCTTGTTTGGTAACTAGAAGGATACGTGTGATTACAAAAATTTTACTCACGACTCTTCGATAAAAGTTATTTCTCATCCAAGGTCTTCGCAACAATAAAATAATGAGTGTGATCGATGAAACTCCATAAACGAACGAACAAAACGAGCGACCATCCCTCGTTCGTAAAAGTAAACATAAAAGAAATCGAATAGTTTGTGTCTGAATTTATATTCGGACGAAACTCTTCTTTATTAGAATCATTAACTTATTATCGAATACTTTATCCACGAGTTGCCGGTGTTTATCATTATGTTCCTATTGTAGATCGATTAGTCTAAAAACACTATTTGTTTTTGCAATTCATTAATTTAAATTAAAATGAAATGGATTAGATCTAGATGACTTACCTAAGGAGCAACACACTTGCAATTTGTCTCTTATTTTAAGTGTAAAGAACAATAAGAACTTACATTGAAGCAAGTGCCTCGTAGAGCACATGATGTCTCATTTCTTTATTTATTATTAAGGTATTATTCTTTTATTTTAATACATGAAACTTAAAAGCATCCAAGAATAGAAGAATCTAGTGATTATTATAACCTTTCTTTTATAATAAAAAGCAATTAGTGAATTTAATATTACCTTTTTAGAAAAATAGAAATAACATTTCGGGAAATATTGTGATATGTTAAATAAAGTTGTACAAAATTAAATAGGAGAGACGTGTAAATGTTCGAAAAGGAAATATATGTGTCATTTAAAACTAAGAAAGAGAAGATGGGGTGTTGCCAAGCAAAAGATTATGGTGGCAAAAGGCCGAAAGAAGAGCTTTATAACTTTCATCAGATCTGAAAAGTTTGAACATCATTAATCTAACGTATTGGATCATGCTAATGACTATATATATATATGACTCACTAGTCCTAACTTTTGACATCATCTCACTTTAGTCGACACAATAAAGTAGAACATTCCGTCCCAACTCACTTGACACCTCTTCACAAACTATTATATACAACTAATTATTTTCATCGATAATGTTCGATGTGAAAATGTCCCCCATTTTGGTGTATGTTTGGTTGAACTTTTTGTAGATTATAAGTAAATAATCCTACAAAATGTGTAAATAAAAGTTACGGATCACACGGAACTTGGGAATAAAATTAATGTTTGACCAAATTATTAACTTGAGAAAGCACTGCCAAACATGAAATTTCAAGAAATCTAACATTTGTTGATTACTAGAACAAGGGGAACAACCATAAGATGCAGCAGCCAAGGAACCAAATGGTATAAGATCATTGTACTTTACAACAGTTAAGGCACAAGAAGTATCTCAACTCTCTAATTTACCACAAAATAGTCTGCCTGACTTCACAACAATGGCATAGAAGTACACATACCACACGAACAACGGATTTAGTAACTATCGGACCGCAGAGAAAACAAATGTTTTATATATCTTCGTTGTACGCTATACTGTACTAAGAATCTTGAGTTAATTCTTATAGAACAATGAGTTTCCTATGCAAATGCTCTCCGATGGAACTTGCATCTCCATCATGGTCATGAAAGAGGAGGGTCAAAACTCCGACTATACATAGAACTGAACCTACAAGAAGCTTGTCGTAGCGTTCCACCCAATGGAATTTGAGCTGACTTGCACCGTAAAATGAGAGAGCCACCAACGACGTCATTACAATTATTGTGCTGCAATTCCAATATCATAATCCTATGTCAAGCCTCAGGATTTCTAGAGAAATATTTACAGAAAATGTATAATACACACACACACACGACGTATAAACAAGACTTTATCTATTACAAATGGGAATCTAAGGTATAATATTTCATGCTACCCAGATGTGATTATAACAGAATTCATTAATGATATAGATAAAACAGAATTTCGAACTTAAACAATATAAATACCTGAATAACAGTACTATGATAGCAAATACCATCATAGAGGATGAGTTTCCAACAGCAAGAAATACTGGAAGAGTGCTTGCACAAGGAGACAATGCAGGAAGAAGAACAAGTCCAGCAACTGCCATTTTCTCCATGGGTTGGTTGTGGGAATGGCTGTGACTGCCCTTTCCAGACAGAAACAGTATGATATAACCACCACCGAGAACTATGAGCAGCAAAGATGCAAGTTTATGCACAGTTTCCTCACCCGCAATGGTGTTTGTTATGGTAATTGCTGTTATGCCAAGCAATGCAGTAGACATCACATGCAAAACTGCTCCAAATGTGGCTGCATGAAGATAATTAGCGAAGATCACAAGAAACATAGTCACAGAAGACATTGGTATCATTGGATGACCTTTTATTCAGTTCAGGCTACACAAATGTTATGGCATTCAAGGAAAGAATACAAAGAGTTAGATGTCATCAAATGAAAACCAAAATTTGGAATCTAAATACTATGTTTTATCATAAACCAGAATTGATTGGTGGAAGAAGAGATTATAGACACAGCATGGCCAATTTCAAATCTTACAACATTCCTAAATGATAAAAAATAAATATATAATCATACTTCTAACAGCCTGCCAAAATTTGAATAGGTTATTGCATCAAGGAAGATTAAATCAAGTCTAGGTCGGTTCAAAGCAATTCCAAGGGGATAAATTCTTTTAAGTTTCAAATGAATACCTAAAGCTGCCAGTATATTTTATTTCCTAAATGCCTTAGTGTTTGTTTGGATAAAATTATAAGTTGCAAAAATTATATTGAGTGAGTGATGGATAAGTAGGTAGTAGTAGTGGGTCCTACAAAATATGTGGTTAAAATTAATGTTTGACTTTGAACATTCAATTATAAGGAAATTATAATGTTCCCCAAACATGCACTTAGTAAGGTTCTAGCATGGAGTGCAAATTTCTGTAAGAAAATTATCAAAACGAGGAATTCAAATAAGAAGCTTGACTTCATTGACGACTACATCATCCTCAAATTGATTGATGGGGAGGATGACAAAGTAGCTTTTGGTGGAGGATGTTGGAAGATGGCAAACTACTATCTTACTATTCGTAAGTCATACCCTGATTTTAGGCCTTTCTAGGCAACAGTCGCTCAAGCTGTGGTTTGGATCCATTTACCTATTCTCCTTATCTAATAATTGGACAGTGAAGTGATTCTCCACGTAAGGAAAACTCTTGGTGAACTTATTCAAAGATGATACGGTTCATGAAAATTTGTGTTTGTATCAATCTAAGTGCTCCCTGGATGAAAATTGGCAAGCATGGTTAAAAGAACGAATATTGTCCTATGAAAATGTAATTGGAAATACATAAAAGTTGCATTCATATTAGCATAAACCTCTCCCAGAGTCTATTTTAAACTATGATGGCATTGTCAAAGTAGAAGCATGAACCACACTACTCCTCCATACCTATAAACACATTTATAATAGTTGAAAACTTGGATGCGCATTAGATGACCTTGCCCAAATATCACTTCAATAATTGTTTGTGTAATTGAATTTCTCGAGGAAGTTGAAAACATTGTGATCTGTTTTTCCTAAAATCTGTAGTTAACAAAATTTATACATTACATAGACTCTTAGATCGAATCCTTACAAGGCCCCTATACTTTATTTTGATTTCAATTTTACCACACCCTCGCTTCAGTGTACAACTTTTCTATGTTAATGAATAATCATCTGATATGGGAAACACAAGCACGCGGAGGATTTGATAGGGAATTTATCTCGACTAAGTTGATTTACTCTTGAGACTCTACCTACCAGAGGTAGCTGCAAACAATATGTAATCATATCCAACACCCGAAATTTACTACTTGAACTTTTTTATTTTGGAACGCTAATTGAACTCATTGCCTTCCTAATCTTTCATAGCTCAACATAAGCATCAAATTATTAAATCACATTGCACCAGGTCCATAAAGGTTATAAACAGCTAACAGAAAATCATCATACATGAAGTTTCCCTAATTTAATTTTGCAGAACGAACAGCTTGGCAAGAAGCTTGCGGTTGCTGAAAATGTTAATATACCTGTTTATTAATTATCTTCAAAACTTGTCATCAACATTTAAAACAAGCAATCTACAGAAGCTCACGACGTTTGCCTACAAACAGCTAAAATCACATTTGTTTTGCTAAACTTTTTCTCCACAAAATCAAGAAATGTACTGCTAGATCTCACTGGCCACCCAATAATTATTCAATATAACTAAAACACAGATGACCTTTTTGCAAAATCGTGTTTTTAAATGATACAGCATGATAAATACGATATTTTGTAAAGGAAATTTCTTACTGACGACGAGAGTACGGGAGAGCGTCCATTTCTGAGCGCGACCAACAATGGAGAAGGGCAGCCAATGGGTTGGTATGAAGGAATGCAGGAGTGACACAGTGGCTATACCTCCGATCGTTGATAAATCCTCTGCGTTGATATTGAATTTTCCATCTTCCATTTTTTCTTGTTTTGTGGGTTTATTTGTTGGATTTGAAAAGGAAAAAACAAAATTCAATAAATCTCACCCTACGCCTTACATTTAGCATCTGCAAAAACAAGTTAGTCGGCAGGTCATGTGGAAGATCGGATTCAGGTGAGAATATGGGGAATAATTTTTGAGCTATGCTACGGGTGTATAAACCGTAACATAAGGCGTCATTTTGTGCACTTTTAGGTGACAGAGTTATATACATGTAGCATAATTCATATTTTTTTGGATTATTCTTAGTGTACACAATATATTACGTAATCTTTCACATAAGCGATAAATGAAGTAATATATTACACAATCTTTCACATAATAGAGCCACTTGTCAGTATGTGAAAGATTATGTAATATATTGTGTATACAAATAGATTTGTCCTATTTTTTTAGAGTAATGTTATCCATTCTCAATGGAGTTATAAACACAATTTAGAAGGCGTCAATGTAGGATTAGATGATAAAGCCACGTAGACTGTATTTGTAACTTCACTGGAGATGAATAGCATTATTCATTTTTTTTATGATCAACTTTCCTGGTTGAAAATTATTGGTGAAGTGGTCTAAAACTATAGTGAAAGTTTAATTTGGTATAATAAGTTTAATTTGATTGTTTTTATCACCAAATTGCCACCCGATTAGTTGATTATACCATTTTAGAATTTTTCTGTTAAAAATTGCTTGAAATCAAGTCGAATTGTTCATCCAATTCAAAGAAAAAAAAAATACTTGTTGACACATCTATTTATGCTTCAAGCAAACTTAGCACTGTTTGGTACGGTTGAAAAATTTATTAAAATCAAGTCCGCTTTGATTTTAATCAAAAATCGCATACAACCACCATGGTCTCCAATGGTTGAAGTATTAAACGTCCCGTCAAAAACATCAACTGTCCCTAAGAAGGCAACAACGCTACCAACAAGCTTAATGCCACTGTCCGCCATGATGACGCTGTCCAAGAAACCTGCCTCGCCGCCATGGATGATACTGATATTGGGAATCAACCCTCGACAGCAAACCTGATTATAACTTCACTGGAGACTCGATATATCACATCATGATCACAACCATAACGGAATGTTCGGATCCTGTCACCGACCTTGTTCATTTTCTTCTCGAGGCTTCGCTTTAAGAACGAACATTCTTCTCTCCTCCCAAATACCATCCTTCCTTCTGTTCTACACATGAATGTGAGTGTCTTAACATCTCCTGGGCTTAACATGAAAAGAAATTGATTTCTTTTCTTTGCCATTTTCAATCTACTATCTACAGAAGTAACAGCCTACCGCTAATGGTTACAGAATCCTTCTGTTCCATCTAGATATTGGATTCCAGTATAAGAATGAAACCACAGAGGACATTTTTAAGCTCCTTCTGTATCAACAACTATCACAAACAAAGCTCTTCAATGCAAGACTTTATATTTTACATAATGAATTTATGAATACCATTTCAGGATTTGAGTGTAAACCAGTTAACAAGCACTAATTCTCAACATCAAATTCCCATTTGTTAAAGACTGTCTTCTTAAATCTCTACAAGACAAATTGATATTCTAGTCATCGAGCTCTTTACTTGCCTGAGATACCTTTGAAGAAGCTGCAGGAGACAACTCAGAAACACTCGATATTCCATCTCCATAAATAAGCAAGCCTGTGCAAGTTACAACACTGAACAGCAAAACACTAATAAACTGTAGAAATTCAGGAAACATAAAATTACTGAAAGGAATAAGAAAGAAAAATTCCCTAATGTCCTCTGTTTGCCTTTCCATTCTCTCTTGCACCATAACCAAAGAAAAACTGATTTTCCTTCATATATTTAAAAGTGTCCGCATCTTCAAATGTATGTTTATCTGAACTGACAGTTTCTTATTTACATGGTTTATTAACAAAGAGTAAAAGTCAACCCTGGAATCCTTAAAGCTGGAACTTATAAGCTAATTCTATAAGCATGTCAATCGTAATAAAGAATTTGCCATTGTGAACTGAAAGCCTAAAAAGGAGTTACCATATATACATATATTCATACACAAGCATCGTTAGACATATAGACACATCTTACCAAGATTGAAGCTCACCGACACATAAAGCAAAATCACATCTCATCTGCTAAAAGACCGTGAATGCTCAATTGCCCCAATATGCAACACAACAGTTCTAAAAGGAATGAGAAATAAATGTACATATTATGCATGCCCTCATATTATAAGATTTTCTCATCCTGTGGTCGACCATATCCACTCCCTTACTATATAGGATCAAATTGGAATCTCCAGCAGTAAAATTTGAAATAGATGATTTTAAAATTCCACTGCAAGCATCAAGGATAGAGGCTTGCGTGTGAATAAGAAACCGAGGTTTCTATGAATCCCCCCCCAGAACCTCAAATGTAGTATCATTAATTTAAAAAACCAAGATAAGCAACCTGTACAGTATCATGCATTTTCTCTCTTTATCATTTGAATGTGTACAAACCTCACAATAGCTATCGCAAAAGAAAACTCCAGTGTTCTAATAGTCTATTTACAGAATAATTGCTGCAATCCATTTTAAGCTTAACCGGAAAGCAATTAATAAGCACTGAAGTCTAGTACAATTCTTTCATTATTGAATTTTTACGTTCTTAAATCTGTGCAGGAGGGACTCTATTGATCTTTGTAGCTTGGAGCTCTCTGCTTGCCTCACAGCCTCGGCTGCCTGGTGTAAACTTTTGATTCCACAACCCAAACTAGCAACTGATGGAGCCACAGGAAATGTCTCTGCAGCACATTCAATTCCATCTCCATAGCGTAGCAAGCCTGTGCAAGTAGCAATACTACATCCAAAGGTAGCCCAGGGCAAAACTCCAATGGGTCTGGCTTGGCGTTTCCTCATTATTTCATAAAATGCTGTTCTCATGGCAGAAAGACTAGTTTTCTCTGCAGACGCTATAACACTGTGAGATATGGCTCGGATTTTCTCAGCAGACACAGCAGCCTTCAGGGTAGAACTTTTCAACACAGAACTCCCCATTCCTGGGGCTACCACTTTTGTTGGACCAAGACCCTTGCCAAGTGCAAAAACAATCTTTTGTGATTGAGTCAACAAAAGTTTTAGTGAAGTTGGGACATGAAAGGTTGCAATTTTGACAAAAGTTGATGCTGGAATAACTTTAGGGAGGGAAGAGACTCCAAAAACTGCTGCTGCACCTGCCCCAACTGCCACCACCGGTTTATCAGCCAACAAGCGTTTCATGTTACTCTGGTGTGGGATTTCCTCATTATCTTCACAATTAGTTATAAGCTCTTCAACTGTACTTTTAACCTCTGGAGGAACAGGGGTTTTCCAGTGTTTCCTTAGTCCAGCTAATGCGCTAGCATCGACTACTGCAACTATTGATTTGAACTTCTTAGTTTGGCTATGAAGAGCCTGTGCAAGAATAGCGTGTGACTGATCCTCCACAGGAAGATCACAGAACTTAGAGTTTGCCAAGATGGGGTCTCCTATTTTGCGCAAAGGAAGCCGGCCAGCATTATTCAATGCAATTCTCAGCCCCTCAATTGCAACACGAAATAAGTAAAATTCAGATAGGAGCTGGGAATCAACAATTTCTCCCTTGTTAACATCAGTAAGAAGTTTCTGAGCACAAGCCAGAGCCCTTCCCATAGAGGGGATGTCAAAAAATATGTCATGCAAATCAACAAGCAAGGGATAGGCAGATTTTGCAAACTGCGGAGCCTCATAATCAACTAGAGGCCTAACATCTTCACTACTGAGTTTCAAAATAGTACTTGACTGAACCAAATATGTAGAGAGCAACTTCACCATTTGAGACTGAACATCATTCATAACATAAAAACCCCTCGACCTCACAGAAACCATATCCCTTCCACGAACCAAATTACTCGGCTGAAAACCAAAAGCACCTAGAAATCCATTTCCTGATTCCACCACCTGCTCTACCCCTGTGTCCAAACCACATTCACTATCTCCATCAGTGATGCACTTCACGAAAGGCAATTCAATAGTAAGAAATGAAGAACTAACTTCCTCAGCAGCCTTCTTGGCAGCCATAACATGGGCATTGAAACTCACCCCAAAAACTTCCTTCAAAAATAAACTCCCTGCCACTTTCTCATACTTCTCGGTACTAGTCTTGTGCACGAAACATCTTTTCAACACCTCAAACGATGATGTTGGAATGGCGTACTCATGAATGCTATCACCATTTTCACTATTCTCACTTACCCTAATGTCCGAATCATTAAAGCTTCCCATGTGAACAACAACAGCATCAGGCTTAATCCCTCTTATGAGACACTCAGCATCCGAAGCTGACCTTTCTGATAAATTCTGAACAGACAGTATATAGATAATAGACTGCGATTCAGGCTCACGGATAGCATAAACAAACTGTTTCGTACTTTCAGGCACCGGTAACTTTTTCACTATTCCATCTGATGCTCTTAAATCATTATTGAATTTAAATGCAGAAAAAGGCCATATCCTTTGCATATATTCCACCACCATCCCCATAACGAATATATACACGCTTAGCTTAATTTTGGCATAGAAACATCAAAATCAGAAATACCCAGTTGCAAGATTTTATTTATACTCAGCCAATTCACCAGTAAAGCATTCAGATAAAAGAAAACCCAAGTGACATATACATACATATATGTCTGTATGTGCTCATAGATCCGTATGTATGAACGTAACAGGGAGACAGAAAAAAAAAATGGTTTTTTGATATACCTTGCGTGGCTGATCAGGGAAGAGAGAGAGAGGTGCCTTCCGGGGGATGAGAGCAGTTCTCTCTGGAGAAATCGGCTGAAATAATAAGAGAGGCCGTTAGATGGATCACGAGCTTCTATTAGCATCGGATTAAAATTAAAAAATTAATCGTTATTTTTAACTTTTATTAGACGTGTAAAATTCAATAACAATTGTATTTTCAATTTTAATTGAATTTTAAATACGATCGAACACGTCCCATAATTTATAAACGAAAATAGTTGAGCTAGTTTTTTTTCCCCTTGTTAATTGTTTTTCTTTCAGAGATTTTTGCAAAAAATAATTTATAAATCACAATATTCTATAACTTAAAAAGTTGCTAAAAGATTAATGTCAAAGTTAATAGTTGATTTTACCTACATAAAAGGACAAATGGATCTAATCGAACACGGACCCCAAAACGGTTCGCGCTTGTTTTGAGACGAGCTATGACGAGTGGAGCTCACCCTTTTTTCCATGACCGGTTCCTTTGGACTCGTGGATGGACCAACTCACATTTTTTTGACGTTCTTTATTAATTTCTTTAATAAAAATTTCTTGTTTTTAGGCTTATTTTGTTAATTTTTTTTTTAAAACCAAGCCAACTCGTGGACGGCTCGACACGGTCGAAGAGACTCACGAGTCGAAAGATCGATCCGAGCCTAGGATTTTGATATTATTCGAGTTCGAATGCTTAAAGTCATCCCTAATCATATATTTCATTGGATTCACAATTTTTATAAACTTTTAAACCACACATTTTAACTAATTTGCCAATTTTATCTAAAGCTTTGTCAAACAACCTCAAAATCAATCTTTTGATTAAATTGCTCAACAATGCAAAGAGAAGGGATCTTCTATGGGAAGGGCCGGATCTGGTTCGGCACGGCCCGGCCCATTAATAGCCTGCACGGCCCACTTCCAAATTTTATATTTCCCTCTTACCCCTTTCAAAATCATATCATAAAGTTCTACACCAAAAGCTGTATAGGAACGCACCACCACAACCATGGGCAACCTTAAAACCACCACCACCGCCATTGCTTACCCACTCATTATCACCACCATTCTCCTGGTGGCATTTCCATGCCTAACAGCACAGTCGACCCCCGTCGCCGCTGCACCTTCACCAGCATCAGATGATTGCTTCAACTCTTTGATCAACTTATCTGACTGCTTAACTTTTGTGGAGGAAGGTAGCAATCTAACTAAACCAGACAAAGGGTGCTGCCCAGAATTCTCAAACTTGTTGAATACTCAGCCAGTTTGCCTATGCCAACTTCTTGGTGATCCTAAGAAAATTGGAATTCCCATCGATACCAAGAAAGCCCTGAAACTCCCTTCTGCTTGTGGTGTCAACACTCCACCAGCTAGCTTGTGTTCAGGTACATTTTCTCATCTCTTAGCAAATTTTTACTTATCTATAACTTTTTAACTTATAAGTAAGAAATAGTAATTTGTCCAAATATGTACAGATCTCTTTGATACTCGAACCTGCTCTTATTTTATTTATTTATTTATTTATTTTTCAAATTTTGAATCTGAAATGATTATAATAATTTCTTGAATAGAATATATGACCCACTTCTTTATCTTTAATTGATTTGTGGACCAATATGTCTTAGACAAGTCCATGCTACACAAATTAATGTTATGTAGTAAGCAAAATTATTTAATATTAGACAGCTGGAATATTATATAGTAACTCTACAAACGTACATTTTTTTTCAATTTAAGAAAAATATAATAAAAAATATTTATATTTATCGTAAAAGTTTATAAATTCATTTATGACGTATCGGCATGTATAGTTTAATGGTATAATTCGTGTATTATTTGTTGCACATTGTTGTCATAATAATAAATTAAATTATAGAGTAATTTTTTTTTTTGAGGATTCTAATTTTTATTTTTTTAATTGTAATTTGTAGTAACTGGTGTTCACGTTGGAGCACCTGCACCAAGTGAAGGCCCTTCATCGCTTGGTAGTAGTCTCTCTTATTCTTAATTTTCACTTTGGAATACATATTTGCAACAAGACAAATATAATAAAGTAATTTGTAAGTAATTTGTAAGTAAATACGCTATATTGAATAAGGCATAATAATAAACGAATAACTACAAGTTTCTTTCGTGATTATGTTCGGTCACATTCATTTCAACTTATTGAACGTATTTATATTTTAGTAATATTGATACAAAGAAAAGTGTGTGTTGATAATCAAAAGCTACTTTTGAGATTAAAAAGTTGTTTTTGAATATGTTCAATAAGTTTTTGGAAGTGTTTTGTTTGGCTAGAAGAGTTTTAGAGGGAATTGGTTTAGAAAATTTCATCAGGAAACTTTTTACAAAAAGCAAAAACAAAAAACAAAAACCCTACCAAACGATCCTTCGTTCAAATTTATAGCAAACATTTAAAAGGGGAAAAAGTATTATGATTGGTTTGCAATGAAAGGGACAAATTGCCAATTCTTATTTTCTACAAACTAAACCTCATTTTTTTTTTTCACAATTGATGGAACAGTAGCAGCAGACACAGCCCCTGGAATTGATGGTAATGGAAGTCCAAGAAACTTGGCCTCAAACCAACATTTTCTTGTTGGATTAGCACTTATATTCTTTACAAATCTCTTTTAATTCTCTAAGTCACTTATAATTATTGATTTCTTCATTACTTGTGTCTAAATATTCTATCTCATATGACATTAATTATGTGTTAGAATTTGATTCTGTATTTCGTTTGAAGATTTGTTTGAGAAATTACAATTTTACATAATCTCGAGTTTCTTTCCATATCGAACCTGGTGAGCCCCTGTGGTGGCCTGTGCTGTCTGCCTGAATTTCTTTCCTTATATTGGGCAGTGAGCAGACCATCTAGCGGCTGCCCGTGTTCATCTGGATTCCTGGATCTGCCACTATCTGTAGAGGTCATCCCATGATATCTGCCTAGTCCACAGCATGCATTTTGTACATCCTTAACTCCTGCAAGTTTTAGCGTAGGTCAGTAAACTGAATCACCTAAATATCTTAAAACAGAATATTTGAGTCGAGTGCCAAATGAAAGAACTGAGACTGAGTTGTTTAGCCCATGTGTGCTGATAGAAATGCAGGATATAACATATTCATTTGACACTTAAAGTCCCTTCTCGTACCGTATTTTTAAGGATTGTTGATGAACTCCAGAGAGTGGCTTGAAAAACATCATAAAAGATTATTTGACCATCTGATAACTCTGCATTAAGGGTAAAAATCTTCTCCTCCGGCCTCATGTTATATTCAATATGTGCATATTGAACTCATTTGCGCAACCCCTTCTATCATCATTCCTAGTGTAAAATGTGCTTGCATGCTTTTAACCGAATTCCAAGTTATAAAAGTTACTTGAAAATCCCAAAACGAGGTTTAATCACTTACCTTTTGATTGCTTGCTTTCTACACTTGTATCCGCTTCTTGGTCAAAAACTCGATCACCAAGGAAGGAGTTTGATATTCACAATCCAAGAACCCAATTTTGAGATGTATATTTTACCAATATCAAGTCACAGCCTTGTGTATTTTGTGTGTATTGTTCTACCAGAATTTTGCATCATATCACATGGTTTTGATTGTAGTGTAAATTATGTAGCAGTTGTGGGTGGTGACTGGTGGGAGGTTGAATTTCAAACTCAAAAACCAAACCCTCCCTCCAAAAACCATTTCATGCAAATTGGGTCGGTCAACCCACATGGGCGACTAGTTTTAACCAACACAGAAAAATCGACATTTGCCATAACATTTATTCAAGAATGCTAACAATATAAAGTTTTGTCCGCGTCAAATCAGGATTCCATTTTAACAAATTTAATATTTTTTCAACTCAGTTCTTCCAGATTGCTAGTGAAAAAATCCAAGACCTGAAATAAGTAATGAAAGAGGACTGCCATTCTCATTCTGATTCTTCAACCATCATGAAAAAAGTACCAATATGCTCCCTATCGTCTATGTAATCGTAATTGAAGATCACGTGAATATATCATAGACGTCCTGGTGGTAGCAACGGAGTAATGAGCGAAAATCTGGTAACGAGGAGGAGGTTTCAATGAAACAATACCATGATTTCTATTAATGCCATTTTTAATCTTCACAATACCCACAAACACAAAATAGCAACATTAAGAAACAACTCAAAATTTTACATGCCAGTTTCTAGAAATCCAATCCAGATTTATAGGAAAGTAGGAAACCAAACAAATATCAAGAAATTTCATATTCATCCATTTCTACAACTGTGTGTGTGAGTGAGCTGAGATAGTACCAAGAAGATGAGGAAAAGCTTGAATCAGAACCGTTCCATCATGCATGGATACAAGGAGAGCTTGTGGCGTACGAGATTGTAGAATGGAGTGTTGCCTCCACGATCAACAGAAGAGTCCCCCATGACATACATTGCCTTCACTGATGATTTATTTGAAAATCCCTTTTCCAGGGCATCAATATGCCCGCGTTCTACATTGTTTGCGAAAAATATCAAAAAGCATATAGCATGATCTACATTGCCTCAACAATCGACGGAAGAGTCCCCCATGACATACATTGCCTTCACTGATAATTCATTTGAAAATCCCTTTTCCAGGGCATCAATATGCCCGTGTTCCACGTTGTTCGCCAAAGATATCAAAAAACGTATAGCATGAACTAACCCTCCATTCACCATTTCTTGTGCTTTCTGTAACTCGCAAACAAAGTGTTGGGCCTGAATCTTGTTCAATTTGTTCTGGATTCAAGATTTTCTTGGTCACTTTGTGAGCTTGTTTTGTTTCTTCTTGTAGGTTTAGACCCGATAAAGTAACTAAAATATAAAATATATATACTGGGTTTTGGTTTGGAAGTTCAAATTTTGACAGCATGTATACATGAACTCATACATGATACAACACATTTTTCAATGAAATAATATTACACGTAAATCCAAAAATTTTTCTTATCTTTTAACCACACA
>CAIGRL010200859.1:0-10215 GCA_903798325.1 Fraxinus xanthoxyloides | reverse complement strand
CTCCATTGTGGAGAAGTAAGTTGACTGTGTATTATGTGTATCCAGAATATCTCGATTCCTTGGTCCAAGAATTGCAGGGTAGTATTGCTTGTAGTATGGAGTGTGTGGCACTTATAATGCTCGACCGAATTCATCCTAAATGTTCCATGTGTTTTGATCACCCTTTCCTTTCATCTTTTTCTTTATCTCTTGTTTGCATGCCCCTTATATCAGTGATTAAATCCTCTGAGTGCAATATTATAAGTTGAGAATGAAAAAATCTTTATCAAACTATTATTACTATGTATCTTCCAATTTATTTTGTGATTTACAGCCCGCCCTCTGTTTTGTGATGCAGATTTTCTCCTGAGAAAATATGGTACATTGATCAGATGCTTAAAGTTCTGCCCAAGGTATAGATCATGTTTTTTGAGTTTCAATTGTATTGTTCGTCACTATAATTTTGAGACATCTCTTGATAAATGTTCAGATCATTTTTAAATGCCAAAGACATTAATCATTTTTGTCATGTGAACACAGTATCCATCTTTTTTAATTAATCTGCTTTTGGAGAGGAACAACAGTTGGATTTGTCATTTTTTGTGTCAGGGTGCTTTTGATTGAGACAACTTTGGCTCTTAAATTAGTGATTTATAAAGAAAATGAGTGCTTTTATGGGGCAGTTGGAAATGTGTGTGCAGTACGTCAGTAAGTCTAAAACTTCATAACTGGAGGGAAGATTATTTTAAATATCTTAAAGCCATTGAGATGATCATATATCGTGATGTGAAGGAGGAGATATATTTCTATAACATGATTGCAACAACATATGCCTAATTGCATGCATTCTGTGTGAGAATCTATCATTCATTATCAAATGGTTAACCGTACCAAATTCTATAAGAGAATGTTGAATCATTCTGACGGTTATGCACATTTATTATTTCACATTAATGATTCAAAATCTTTGTTTGACTTCAGTATATGGCACATGTTATAAATGCTGTTTTCCTATCATTCTTTATATGTTCTTCTGGACTAGTTTTGGTACAAATGGCTCGTTTACTCCCACTTTTAATTGTTCATCACTAAGACTCAAGGGTATCTGTACATTTTCAATCAACTATATATATTGCACTCATTTATTTTCTCAGTCAGGATCTGTAGATGTTTGTTAAATGTCATATTCAAGTTGAGCTCGACCAGACTCATGTCGCAATCAATCTTTTCTCTTTCTCTTGGAGAGAATTGATATTCTATTACATGTTGCAGGCTGGAAATTATGTGAAGGATGAAGTCTGGCATGCCCTTATCGTTGTGATTACCAATGCTTCAGACCTCCATGGATATACTGTTCGGTCTCTGTATAGAGAGCTACAAACAGCAGGTGAACAGGTACCATGTAGCTACACTATTATCCTAAATTGACAGCCAGCCTTCGGTCGGCTAAAGTTGTCTGATTTTGATTGGTATTCTTGCCTTCATTAACCACATCTTGAAATTCTGTTGTTTCCTCCAGGAAACTCTTGTTAGAGTTTCTGTTTGGTGCATTGGAGAATATGGTGAGATGCTGGTCGGTAACATTGGAATGCTCAATGAAGAAGATCCAATAACTGTGAGTTCATGCCTCTTAAAGTTCATATCTGTTTAATTTGTTGTTAAATTTCCACAAGATATTCGTATGACTTGGATACATCAGTGCAGTCGTGGAGTTTTTATTATTTTGTTAATTTAATAAAAACGAAGAAGTTGGTTCTGTGATGAGTTATTACAAATTACGATTTACTTCTCTCCAGTAGTGACATTAGTTATTGTGAAACAACCTTCTTGCGCTACAGAACCAATATAGAGAGTTAACTGCATAAGAGAATCACCTTTGACGTGCCAAGTCAAAACCTGAGGTTCTCTCTCCCTCTCTGCTTCTTCCCCCCTCTGTCTATTACCTTTTCTTCAATTTCTTTCATCTAGCATGCCCACATTGGTGCAATGCTGTACTCATTTAGTGGAAAAAAGTAGTTATGCGCTAGCACAAGTCAAAGTCTGACATGTCTTTTAACACATCTAGTTACCTATCTTCCACACGCCCCCTCTTGAGCTTGTCTTTAAGAGTTAATATTGTTCCTTTTTAGTGCCTCTACTACATTCTGTTTGACTCGCGCTTTAAGCAGTTTGTCTCCTTTGAGCTGGACCAGTGGAAGATCAGAAATCAATAATCTGAATTTAGCTGTTTTCTCACTCTATGGCAGGATGCTTATGGTATCTAGTTGCCAATATTGACATGGACCTTGGTCTTTCCTCGTGTGCTCTCTGCAACACACTTATAAATCAACATTGGTTGTGATTGAGGACATCTAATGAGTATATATGACCATGTTGTTGGGCAGATTGGTAATCTATCTTACAAGTGATGAATTATCGCATAACTCCATAAGCATAATAAGTAATAACTAAGTTGCCAAGCAATGGCTGAATGATTGAGAGTAACAGTCAAATATCAACATCATGGTTGTCGTCGTCGTCATCACTCCCCATCCCCACCATGAGTCTCTTGATCTTTTTGTGCTTCATTTTCGTGATAATCTTGATGAATATGTTGTCTGGAGCAGGTAACTAAATCTGATGCTGTGGATGTTGTAGAAACTGCCATTAGACGCCATTCTTCAGATCTAACTATTCGGGCAATGTGTCTGATTTCTTTGTTAAAGCTGTCAAATCGTTTCCCTTCCTGTTCGCAGTATGTTTTCATTGATTTTCTTTTCTTGCAAGTTGCAAATGCTGATAAACTTTATTACGTGGAGCATATGGTTGTGCATTTGTGCAGTGGGCAATTACAAACTTTATTTGTGTCTCTAACATACCTCACATATGCTTTGCATCTTTGAAAATAGTTCTTTCCTACACTGCTAATGTTTATTTTGCTTATAGCACCTAATTTCTTTTCAGCTTGGTGATATTATGTCATCGAGGTGCTTCAAGAAAGCATTTTCACTCTCTACTTTTTAATTGTCTCAAACGGATTCTAGCCATCACTTCATTCAGGATAATTGTGCAATTTCTAATCTTAGCATCTATATGGTTCCAGTTCCAGTTTTTACTCTGAAAAGTTGTATCCCTGGATTCTTGAACAGCTTCTAGCCATCACTAGCCTCAGGATTGTTCTGCAACTTATTTTAGACCATTTTCTAATATTAGCATCTATAGGGTTCCAGTTCTAGTTTTTGCGATGATAACTTGTATTACTGGATTCTTGATTCTCTTTTCTGAGGTTATTTCAGCTTATCGTTGGAATAATGAGATTAAACCATCATGTTCTACTTCCTGTTCTGAACCATTGTACCACATTAAGTGAATTACAGAGTTCGTTTATTGTCTGTAATCCTCTAATAAATTTTCCAAACTTCCACTTGTAGCAGAGTGTACATTTTATCTGAGTGCCTCTCTCTCTCTCTTGATGAACTAGTGTCTTTCTCTATCATTTCTAATATGTCAAATTTTGCACTTCTCCATAAGAAAATCAGCTGCTCTTCCTGTTGTGTTTGACCCTGTTCCTATTGTCTCTTGGTAGAGAGGATTTTTATTTTTTTGGGGACCTGCATACGAGTTCTTTATTTATTATTTGTTTAAATTGGAAGTTGTTATACATATATCTGCCTTTAGTTAATATAATGCTTATCACTGCCAAGACCTGCAATCGAACCTTTTTTATTTTATTTCCATTACCTGACAACATGGTTGAATGTTTTCTTTACTTGAATTGTATAAGTGAATCAGGTACAATTTAATATCAAACTTATTGCAGGAGGATAAATGATATTGTCATTCATTATAAAGGAAGCCTTGTACTTGAACTGCAACAGAGAGCCATTGAATTTAATTCTATCATCGAGAAGCATCAGAATATTAGGTATGAAAAAGGAGAAATGCACTAAGCTTTTTAATTGCGCAGTTTTTATGTTATTTATATAGGTTAAAAAGGCTGCTGGATTGCATTTTTTCAGGCCAGCATTGGTTGAAAGAATGCCGGTCCTTGACGAGGCAATCTATAGTGGAAGGAGGGCCGGTTCTGTGCCAGCAGCTGTTTCTACTTCCCAAGGAGCTCCACTGAATTTTCCAAATGGAGTTGCTAAACCCACTTCAATTCCGCTTGTTGATTTGCTTGATTTTAGTTCAGACGATGTTCCGGCACCTAGCTTGTCTGGTGGAGATTTTCTTCAGGATCTTCTTGGTGTTGATCCATCGTCAGCTTCTTCACAACCAGGTTGATTAGAGTTTGCTTTGGTCACCAAATCCTTTTTAGTGTTTCAAAAACATTTGTTTTGTTTCAGTTTAGGCACTCCATTTACCTCCATTTTTAAAAAGTAATAAATAGTTGACTTGTACAACAGAAATGACGATGTGGCCTAAAAGGTCTGTTAACGGATTAGTTTTGATACAGATTGCCAAAAATGCTTAGTCTTCTTAGAAGTTGTGCTTTCTAAATTCATTGGTTTTTAGAAGAATAAATGTATTTTCAATTTTGACAACAAAAGTTAATGTTTTAATGGATTTTTAAAGCTACATTTACATTTCCGTGATTCGATTTAGCAATTACATAACTTTACTTTGGTAGATGGAGTGCTTCAATTGAAACAAAATTACCAAAGTGAAACAACACTAGGAATTTAGTGACTAACAATGTTTTTAACCTGTTTATATTATATCAATGCGTCTCAAAAATAAAGGCTGCAAATGATTCTGATCTCTTGTACTTTTATTATTTATCGTTGATGATCTGTTTGAACAATTTATGCATAAATAAGAAGTGACAGTCATATGTACAGTACTTGTTTAAATGTCTCTTAGGACATGCATCGTTGGTTGGATTGTTCTACAGTAGAGAGTTTGTCCCTTGGATAGAAGAAATACATATAAAATCTTACTCTACACAACATGCATATTTAAGCATTCTGTTTTCCTGTATAATATATCTCAGGAGGGAATCAGGCTCAAAAGAGCGGTACTGATGTCTTACTTGATCTTTTATCAATCGGAACACCTCCCGCTCAAAGTAGCCTTTCCATGGTTGACATGTTACCATCCGTTCAAGATGACAAAATTCCAGTGGATACCTTATACAAACTGGGTTCCGCTTCTTTGCCTCCTGCGCAAGCCTCTCCTACTGTTGAAAATTCTCCTATGATGGATTTGTTGGATGGTTTTGGACCCATCTCATCAGCGCCTGGTATGTGTCATCAGTATGTGTACCTAGTCGGCATCATTTTTTTTTCTCTCTAAAATACATGTACCTTTGCTTTCAATTGCAGAAAACAATGGCTCAACCTATCCATCACTCGTAGCATTTGAAAGCAGCTCCTTAAGAATGACCTTCAACTTCTCAAAGCAGCCCGGAAACCCACAGACAACGCTTGTTGAGGCTCAATTTGAGAACAAGTCACCCAATGCATACTCGAATTTCATTTTCCAGGCAGCTGTCCCAAAGGTAATATCTGTAGTTTTTGTTTCATTTTAATGTTTGTGGAGGTGAAAGGCACAACAAAAACGTGATATCTTGTCCCCAATTCACGTTTCTTTTCATCGTTTTTTATTCTTTCTTGTGTAAACATTACTCAACATGTAAAATAAATTCTTATTGTTCTGGCCGTTCCTAATTTAATTGAGAACTATGACTAGTTATCATTGTTTAGCCTGCGAAGCTTTGGCCTGTCATGTCTCTTCTTCTTTGAATTTTTTTTAGTAACTATTGCATCAGCCCTAGATCTCGAACTTTGGGAAGTTCCACAGAAATTTATACATGCTATTTAAATCTCGGAAAATACTTAAATAATTCCCCATTTTCTGATCTTGTTTTTGCAATTGGGATTGCCAAACAATGGACCAAGTATTTCTTTTACACTTTCTTTCCTTCGCATTTAAGATTATTTTGTTCTTTCAATCCACAGTTTCTTCAACTGCACTTGGATCCGGCTAGTAGTAATACTCTTCCTGCAAGTGGTAACGGATCAATCACACAGAAGCTTCGACTTACAAACAGCCAGCATGGGAAGGTGCGTGGATTGTTCTTGCAATTCATTTCACTTGATTTCATGTGTTGATTATATAATCTTTTGTTGTTGTTGTAGTAAACTATATAGATTATGCTACAGATAAGCCAACCACTTTTTGTGCCACCATTTCCGTGGAATATCATTTAAATGTTCTGTGGAATAGGTGTGTGAGAAAAGAAAAAACAATGTAACTGTGCGAACTGTTGAACTTGTTCTTACTCTATGAGCATGTTAGGCTAAACTTGTAACTTTTTTTTTTTCCATCATGCTTGGATGTGTTACTTTTTTTCTCAAAAGTAAAAAAGTTATTTATTTTTAAAGTAAATCTTTCCTTACTGTCAAAGAAAGTAATTTGTTTTCAACTTTGACTAGTAAAGAATATTTTTTTCGTAGATTATTTACTTATAAATTAACTTTTTAAGCTTAGTCAAACATGTTCTCACATATAAATCATGTGCTCCAATTGTTTTTCCTAATCAGAAGTATATATTATGTAAAGGCACAAATTAGTACTTGCAGCTTTTGCTTAATCTGTTTACCTGGTTTCTTGCTAGTTAAAGACTAAACATTAACTTCTCTACTTGCAGAAATCCCTCGTAATGCGCATACGGATAGGTTATAAAATAAATGACAAAGATGTTCTAGAAGAAGGGCAAGTCAGTAACTTCCCCCGTGATTTGTGAGATTGAAGGGTCCCTTAAAATGTAGGATCTCGTTTTCCTTTTTTCACAAAGGAGAAGCATTTGCCGGCTGTCTGTAGTTTCAGGTGAAATTTCATTTTATTGTCTCGTCAACTTGTGGCAGTTGGTGCTTCGAGCAGCAGCAGTATAACTCAGGATTACCCCTTTTTATGCTTTCTCCCTTAAAAGGGTGGTTGAATGTACATTTTGATGAGAGAAGTTCATGAAATTTTGCCTTTGAAGCACATACATAGAATGAATTGGTGTATCAAGTTTTCCATTGTCGAGAACATTTTGGTTTTTGATTTTATAAGCTTCATTGGTTCTAGAATTTGGTGTATTTGTTAAACACATGTTTAGTAAGGCGCGTTACATAGTACTGGATAATATAAAATAAGAAGTTAAAATGTCATAATTTATACTGTTTGTATTGGACAGTATTTTATGCATATCAAGTCCACTTTATAGTTTAATTTCTAAAAGAAATTATATTAGCTTGCTACTTTTTGTTGATTTTTCTACCCTGGTGAGGTTCACTGGATCCATTCTTTAAGGAATGTACAAACCATTATAAAATTTTGGAAAATTGGCGTAGGTGGTGAGGCCCCAACTGGATGGAGAGGACCTCCAGCATTTTTGGCAAAAGTCTCTCTCTCTCTCACTCTCTCTCTCTCTCTCTCTCACACACACACACACACAAATACTCCATTCGTCTCATTTATAATAGGTCGATTTTTCTTATTTTTTCAGAAAAGTTTTAGGCAAAAATTGTTTTTTCAATAATATTAAATAAATTTTTTTAATCCTGTAAAAAACAAAATCAGCCAATATAAATGTGACGCGATGGTATTTCTTTGTAGGAGTTATAATAGGGTGTTTGATTGACAATTTCTTCATGGAAAATATTTTCCAACTTTAGATAATGTGACCATATTTTTCTCAAATACAAGACAATCATTTTCTTTAGGGAGTGATGATTTTTATTTTCCAAATAATTCACTCTTTCTCTCCCTCATCTACCCAGTACCCAAAAATGAAAAATAGGCTTGCACTCAAACGCACTCTTAAGTGATTTCACGTGCGTAACATGACATTATGTACTTGTAAAAAATACAAAAAACCTTAAAACAGATTTGTATTCTTTTGTCTAGATTATAGTTTAAAAGCTTTGAATTCAAGTTGTCACTCAATTATATGGATGAGTTGAAGATTGATGAAACAATTGTTCACCCCACCCCTAAGATCTAAATGAACAATTGAACAATTTTTCTTTTGTCAGTTTACAGATTGTCCCATTTTTGGCAACATGTGACGCATAAACTTGTCACTTCCAGGTAATTTTTACACCTTGAAATGCTTAATATTTGTCCAAAAATTACCCACAGAGTTGTGTATTGATTAGACATGAGATAATATATAAACAAGGATTTGAAATACTTTACTTAAAAAAAATGAATTTTTGCGATGAAACTCCTAACAAATGATATTTTTACGTGAATACTACGTTTAGATCTTATAGTACTTTTCGTTAGAGGTCCCACCAACTATTCTTTTGTGCGATATAGTTCAAAAATGAACTGGCGTGTGCATGAATTATGGCTAAAACATGTTGAACAGTTACGATCTAGACAACTCGACTCATTTTTACTCGATTGCCCATGTCTCGTGACATGAAATTTACGCACAAATTTCCCACCAAATTGCTTTCAATCAATGCTGCACCAGAGTATATTTGGATGGGACATGATAGTGTAGAGAGAAACACTCCATGGCCCCATGCCCACTATGCAGTAACTCATAAGTCAACTTCTCAAATCAAAATTTCTCATCATGGCAAGAGTGCCATGCTCTTTTTAACTTTTCACTCATCCCCACCATTCTCAAAATCATCTCACAATGGGGCCCTTGAGCATGCTACCCAACGGACACGCATTCATTAGTCAAACTACTCGTACAAATCACTTGTACAAGTAAAATAATTCTATATTCGTCCCCATGTACTACATACGAGTGAGATTTCTACTGGTTAGTACAAGTCACCGGGACCCTTTTGCCTCGAGATTTGATCGGATATAGTTGCCTGCATTGTGAACTATACCTTAACGAGCCTCACGATGAGACAAACATTTCCCCTGCTACAGTGCCTCCAATATGTTACAGGGTTGGGTTAGGAAAACATCCAAGCGATTTTTAGTTCAGAAGTTCTCATGTTTCGTGACATGGTAGAGAAGACACCTCTTAACACACAAACATTTTAAAACACCTCCTTTAGAAACCAAAACATTAGGGGTTGTTCTCTTTGTATTTCAGTTTTGTATTTTAAGTGTCCATTTTTGAGATTGTTGAAAAGTTGAAAAATTGTTTTGAAAACACTCAAAATGAGTTTTGAAAACTTTGACTTGATTATAACTGAAAACACCCAAAAAGATAAATTTGTCGTTTTGAGTTTTCTTTGTAAATATTTAACTTGTTTTCAAAAACGCATTTTCGAAAATATGAAAGAAAACGCGTTTTCACTGTTATGAAAAATTGAAAACAGAAAATGACTTGAAAATAGTAAAGAGAAGATGTCCATCTTAATTCACAAAAGCTAAAAGTTGAAATAGAATTGCAATTTGAGCAAATTGCATCTTAGGCCATCTTCAATCCATGGCGATAAAACTTTCACATCAAATTAGTGTAATTCTCGCACCATTTTGCAAAGTTATCTGCAACCCATTGCACCAATTATTTCATCAAATGAATAGTGTTCCGTGTATTTTGTATTTTTTAATTCCCAATAATTAATTTGTTTTTAAAATTATTTAATCACAAATTATACTACTACTAAAATAACTAAATTAAAAGTAAAATTTAATTAAGAACAAGTTCACAAAAGAAACATAATATTGTCATTTAATTATTAAATTTGTAACTTTTGAATTTTAATGAGAATTTTTATTTTAATATATTTAATAATTATTATATGGCACTTGATTATAATTTATTAAAAAAATTAAAAAAATTAAATTAAATTCTTAAATAATAAATTAATATAATAAGAATTAAAATTTGTTGTGGTATAAATGAAGGCAAAAAGGAGAATACGAAAAACTGTAAAAGTTATACTAGATGAAAGGTGTTTCACTTGCATAAATTTGATTTAATGGTTGGAAAGGATTTTTTTGCACCAATTTGGTCCAAAAATACATAAAATTTCAATTCCCAAGATTGATTTGGAGAACTGAAATTTGCTGTATTTAGTTTGAACTTTTGGACTTAAAAGCATTTTATTTCACTATTTTGTGGGCTTGAGTGAGCAGAGTTTTGACAAATACTACACTTGTATGTATTGTCGTCTGCCACACAGTGTGGAGAAAAGAAGAATAATTCACTGTAAATTGTATAAAAATAATACAAGAATACGGCGAACGATGATATAATATATCAGTGACCAATCACGTAAATTTAAAAAATTTCCTTATTTTTTAATAACATTATCTTAAAAAAATTACTATTCAAAACATTGTTTT